>QANY01012457.1:146907-197264 GCA_003255025.1 Datisca glomerata | reverse complement strand
CCCCCCCCCCCCCCCCCCCTTTTCCCCTCTCTGGGAGGTGGAAAGTGAGCTGCGTTGTCAAGTAAATAATCCTTTCCTTTTACACGAACTTAGTATGTAACTTGAATATGTCAAATCTATTCGTCCCAACATTTATCCCCCAACTAATGTTAAGAGAGCAAGGCCCTAGATTTTCTAAAGAAAATAGAAAACTTTAGGAAACTGATTTTGGAATTATACTAATAAGAAAAAGAACAAAAAAATTCAAAGTAACATGATCGAGTATTTGAGGAAGACATACATTTACTGGCCAAGGAAAACGTAAATGATTCAAAAGCTGAAACTTCTCCATGTCATACTCTCTAATGCCAGAATCATTATTTGATGCCATGAAATGTACTCCACCCCTACAAGAGGATTTACATCAGATTAGGTTTAAGGGAATAAATAAAATCCATCGACACATCTGCAAATGCTTAAAATACCTCAAGCTCTCATATATTTCAACAGCATTTGTGATGGCATTGTCATCAAATGTTGTACGAGTACAAAAACTAACACCTTGTTTATCCAAAAGCTGCAGAAACAAACAAAAATGATAACGCAATCTTCAAAACAGAAAAGAGGCAGCATTGCAACGACAAGACAACCTAGACATAGATGCAAAGGTAAAAGCTAATCTTCCAGGTATATGAGGGGTGAATTAACCATATTCTATGTCACCAAAAGATTCAAAATCATTCCGTACATGGGATTAGTCACATAAGAAAAAAGGAATAGATGAACAGGTTTGCAAAAAACGTGCCCCTGTCAAATAAAACTGAAAATAGAAGTGAACCACCTCTTCTATAACCAAAACAAAGAAGCCCTTGATATTGAATCAATATTTAAGCACAACGCAGCAAAGTAAATATTTAGAAAAGACAACCCAGGATAGCGTCTCTAAAGTTATAAGATAACCATGTGAACTAACACTAAATAAAAGCAGGGATACATAATCTAGAGATGGGAAATTGTTGAAGGAAAGGACAAAAATAGAATTAGAAACAGATACTATTTATTTTTAATATTTTAGACTTCCTATAGATTAGTTATTTCCTAAATATTAGTTTCTAATAATTTCAAGTAAAAGTTCAGGGTTTTAATTAGAATGGAACTAAATTTCTTTTGCTTTACTTTCCATAAACACTTTCTTTTTCCTTAACTTAAAGTACGGTTTTTTATTTCCTAATTATTAACTTTAGATTTTTCTATATAAATAAGGTTGCAATTACTTTTCAATTGGAGAATAGTTGAATGAAATTTTAACAGGCTTGTGGACTCAACTTCTCAACCCCACGTGGATTCCTAGGTTCTGTAGTGGATTATACAGGCCCCTGTAGTGGATTCTAATGGTTTTATCTTTCCGTTTCCTGAATTTTACGTTTTTATTGCATCAAATTGCTTGGGATGAGGTGTGCAAGCCTTTGGACAGGAGTGCTCTTGGGACGAGGAACTTGATTATTTGGAACCAAGCTGCTGTGGTAAAGCATGTGTGGTTTCTGATTTTTGGCACTAGGGACTCTCTTTGGAGTGCTTGGTGCACAAAACCACTTGCTTAAAGACCAATCTTTCTTTACTGTCAAGCTGATCTCCAATCCTTCTTGGACTTGGAGAAAGCTTCTGAAGATTAGGAAACAAATGGCTGGGATGTGCTCTGCCTCTGTCAGAATAGGGGATGGGAGTTCTACCCTTTTGCTGTCTGATCCTTGGCACTGGCACACTGGAGGCATCCTGTTGCAGAATTGGGGAAAGCCTTATGTACCCCACTGGTTAGAGTCTGTCTTCTAAAGTCAGCAGCGTTATTCAAGGTAACAAGTGGGTTTGGCCTGACATGAATCACCCAGCCCTCCAGGAGCTCAAAGAATCTTCTGCCTTCTTGGCCCCCAGCACTTGCTTGCTGACAGATGGTGCTATGCTGAACGTCTGGTGAGTTCACAGTGGCCAGTACATATGCTGCCTTTGCTGAGGTGAATGATGGTCCTGTTACTTGGTATAAGTTGGTTTGGTTCCCTGGAAACATCCCAAATGTAGCTTCATTTGGTTGGCCTTGAGGAACAAGCAAACAACACTTGATACTGTTCAGAACTTGAATGCTGATGTCAACACTGCCTGTGTCTTCAGCCCCTCAGGGTTCTGAGTCTGCTGCCATCTGTTTAGAGGTTGCAGCCATACACTTAACATCTGGTCTAGACTGATGGCCATGTTTGATACTCCCTGCACCGCTTCTCCCTGTGATCAGAACATCCAGTGGCTCCTGAATCAGTCTAGCAGTAAAGGGCTCTTTTCCACCATGCTAAAACTGACTTTCACTGTTTTTGGCAATTTCATTTGGCTTGAAAGAAATAGTAGGTGTTTTGAGGGTAATTTAAGAGATAGTGATACTACAGTTCTTTGTATAATTAGAGCTATTAGAGAGGAAATGTGCTCAACCAAGAGCGTTTGCCAGATCTGATGTTAATCATAGGCTTCAAAGTTGTTGGGATTTGCCTGACAATATTTCTGTCTAAGGGGCTATAGGTTTGTCTCTTCTTTTGTATACATAAGGTATGCCCCTTGTATAATTGTTTTCTCTTGGTTGAATGTATCTTTAAAGTTCTATATTCCCACCAGCTTTCCTGCATCAATTGTTATCAGAGCTAAATTCCTACAACCCAATGTCCACCTATTTAATCGGCTACTTCTCTATCACACCCACCAGCCCCATTACCCATACCCAGAAAATCAATCCCCACAAAATAAAACACATAACCTAGCAACCAACCAAGAGACCATAATCACACCAAAACACTCCCCACTGCACCCCGTCAAGCCAAATTTTTTTCTCACCGTCAAAGAAACCAAGGAATACACAACCATCAACTAGAGCCCAAAACTTCTCTCCGCCACCGACCCACAAATCCCAACATCAATTTTAATTTTCTTGCACTGCCGAAAACAAAATCCAACAGACCCAAAGCTCCACCAATCCGTTATCCAGGCCACAAAGTCTTCAAAACCCACAACCCCAACAAACATCAAGCTAGCTGCTACTAATTGAAGCCTAGTTCTTCTTAAATCCAAAGCAAGTCAGCCCAATTAGCTCAAGAGACAAGTAAATCACTTTCTCTCTAAGCCAACTTCGTTGAAGCAATTCCACCAGAAAAACTCAATCACTGTTCCCTAAAGCATCAACATTTACCATTAAATCCAGCAAGATGTCAAACCCCCCACTCACCAGCAAGGCATCATTCGGTCTCAAGAAAACTACAAAAATCAGAGTGATGATGAGGACATTGATGAAGCTTACGAGGACCATTCAGATGAAGATGATCTTGATGTTCAAGGGATGAATATGAGTATGCATTACACACACATTGTGTTGGAAATTTGTACCACTAGTCAAGGAATAAGAAAACAATTTGTGCTCTAGACTTTTTTGAAACAAGATTAATGAGTGAAGAAAAGACTTGTTGAATCATCATCGAGAATGCAGCACAACAACCATTGTTTCACAGTGTTCTGTGGAAAAGGAAGCTGCAGCCGAGGAACATCCCCATCCCTACAAGCTACAACTTCCAAATAATTCTATTACCCTCGTAGAAAGACGATGCTCAGTGCCAGTCTCAATTGAGAAGTACAATGATGAAGTTTGGTGTAATGTTGCACTTGCACAAATGAATCTCATTCATCTTTTATTGGGAAGATGTATGACAATGATGCTTTTGTGGAGGAAAGGGAAAAATATGTTCATTAATTTTCCATGGTAAGAACATTGTTATCCATACTCTGAAAAGGAACTCCATTGAAAAGGCGAGCCATAAAGAAAGAGAGGAGGTAAAGCAAAATGAAGAGCCTAACAAGCCAGTGACATTTCCCAAAGACGATTCTAATATGATACTTATGGAAAAGTTTAAACTTGAGAAACATGATTCTGAATTTGATTTTGTTTTAGAAGCTATAGAAGTGATCAAAGTCCGAGTCAAAAGTTGACGAGAAATTGTTTCACGATGAGCAAGAATTTATTAAAGAGGCTACCCCTGAAGCACTTCCAGATGAATTACCACCCATGCTGAATAAGCAAGATGTAACTGATTCAGGGGTAGATCCTGTTCTTCCTTATGTAGTGACACACGAGAGGAACCCTATGGATCATGACCAAAGCAAGAAGTCATGGCTAAAGGTGATGAAGAATATAAACTTGTGTTTGCCTAAAATTCATGAGCAGCTCCACAAGATTGAAGATGTCAAAGAGGATCAAGAAATTGACACACATCAACAAGGTTATTACAACTACCTTGTCAAGTGGAAAGGGAGTCCAAAATTTGAAAGAAGATTGATGAATGAAAGATTAAGATCAACGGTTCAATCCTTCAAGCTACGAAGCCTACATGTCCATACATTTTCCGAAATCGAATGATTTCAAAGGGGGAGAAATGATGGGAAATTGTGGAAGAAAATGAAAAATAGAATTACATATTGTTTATTTTTAATATTTCAGATTTCCTAGATATTAGTTATTTCCTAAATATTTTAGGTTTCTTAAATAATGGTTTCTTATTTTTCAAGAAGTAAGAGTTTTAATTAGAAACGAATTAGGTTTGGTTTGCTTTAGTTTCCTAAAATTAGTTTGTTTTACCACAAGCAAAAGTAGGGTTTTTTATTTCCTAATTATTAGCTTTAGATTTCTCTATATAAATAAGGTTTTATTCAATTCAAAAATAGTTTAATGAAATTTTTACAGCAAATGTTCTGTTTGTAGAGGCTTGTCGACTCAAGTTCTCAACTCTAGGTGGATTCTTTGGTTCTGTAGTAGATCCTACAGGCCCCTGTGGTGGATTCTACAGGTTTTATCTGTTTCATTTTTTTTTTCTGTTTTTATTGCATCAAATGGAATTATTTCTTTAAATTTCTGTACCCCCACCCGCTTTTGTGCGACAAATAGTTAGAGAGAGATTATTGCCATTTATTTGGTCATTACAATACATTTTCATTCAAGATTATCCAGTCCAGAACATAAAAATGAGTATCAAGATGCACTTAGTGTAAATGAAAATGATAAGTGATGATAGAGATAACTTATCGATGGGTGAATAACAAAATAAAATTTAGAATCTACATTCCATAGAACAGCAAAAGAGCTCTTGTCGGTTAGGAGTCCCAATAACCACATTAAATAGTCCCAATAATGTGCTGACCTTACAAGTAAGCTCTCCTTGGAATCCACCAGCAACAAGAAAATTCTCCTTAACCGCTAGTGTGCTAATCTGAGTTTGTGTAAAACCCTCCAATAAACTTCCTGCATGTTTCTGCATGATCATATAATAGAAGTTAACAATCATGTTTGTATAGTGTGCTAATCTGAGAGTACATGCATGACGTGCAAACACAGAGAAGATGACTACGCTAAGAAGCTTTCATCTATTTAGAGTGAAGTAGTTTAAGAGAGAGCGGTTGGGATATTAAGCATCTGTGATACCTCTGAAGGTGCTACATGTCCTGAAAAATTAAGGATCTCTGATAAATTGCCCGTTAATGATGACCAGTGCATAACTGAACAGTTGGACATTAGATAAACATCATGTTTAGATGTAGACCAAACCAGGTTCCTGAGCTGCATACCGAAGTTCAGAAACAAGTCAATAACAATTTTACAGTGCACACAAGCTAACCGCACAGAAAACTTATAAGATGAGGGCACATGATTTTCTGGGAAATGTTGCGGTGTGATGAGAAAAAGAGATTACAAAATGAGATCAATAGACCCCGCCCCCGACACAAAAGAAAATAGTCGGATCATTGGAATAAAATGAATGTTTGAAAACCACATCTTATAATGATCTGTACCATAAACCCAAAGGACCCCACCAAGAAATTACTTTATGACTTCTTTTTGTACTTTTTTATTTCGGGGGGCGGGCATGGACAAGGGTATATATATCATTGGCAAAAATTTCAAACCTGAAAGTGAAGAATAGTCGGCTTAACCAATCTTGTGTTGTGGAAGAATTCGTAGTAGTTCCCACCTTTCTCAACTGGTTTACACTCCTAAAACAACAGACAGAATTATATGACTCACAGTCAACGAACTTTTACACCGACGACCCTACCCAGCTCCAGCGATAAAGAAAATGCAGCACAAGTATCAAACCTTGTCTACGGCTTCTCCCGAGGAAGGGATGTTCTCATAATTCCTATACTGTTCGAGTCTCGTCAATCTATACCTTTCACGAGATATATTCAATCTGTCCCATGGAATACCTTGAATGTCCTTCCCATTTCTCGCTTGGCAAGAAGATGTATCAGTCACCTTGGTAAGCTGCTCATATTGAACATAAAATAAGTAAACCATAAACTTGATCAAATTAGCAAATAAACAAGACCAAAAAAAAGAAAAGAAAAAACCATATCGTATTCATCTGGACCGATTTCTCCATCACCTCCACCATTGTCTTCATCGTCCGTTTCATAGGAAAAATTGACCATATCCCTCCCACCAGCCATGTAATCAAATTCATCTACTTCTTGCTGGTAGGACATCTCTCGTTTCAACTGCAGCAATTAATTATCAGTATCTAGATAGCAAATATGTGCATTTCCACCGGAGGGGNGGGCAAAATATTGAAGATTAGGAGCACAGCAAACTTGTAGTGTCAAATAAAATTTTAATTCTCAGGAACGAATTGCAAGTATATGCCAACCCAACAAATTAATAAAGAAATTTAATCCCCTACAAAAGTACAACCCCTTGCATCGCATAAATCCTAAGAAGGCGTAGAAGCAAATTCGTTGTTCTAATCGGACCAATCTAAATTTCCAAATATTTTTTTAAAACCCAAAAATACAGGTAGAGTAGATGAAAACGATAACAGTCAGAAAACAGAACAAATAATAGAAACCAGTCCTAGAATTTAAAGTAAAATATTAATTTTGTCAAATGGGAAGCAAATCCACATCATAATTTAGTAAGAGAAAATAAAAATCAATTGCGATTGCACAGAAAGGGGAGTCGTGATTACAACAAACAAAACTTCTCAGAAACCCTAAAGAAAGGAGATGCAGAAATTGTGTAAATCGCAATCAGTTGCTCATAGGCTTTACCTTTTGCTCGGGAGAGTGTTTATTGAATAGAGAGTAGTTATGATCGAGTTTCACGCACTTTGATAAAACTAGAAAAATGGGGTCTGTGATGTGCTAATGAATTTGTCGGCATAAACTCACTTTCTGCGTAAATTTTTCGTTTTTTGGATTTCGGGGGAATAGATTGAAATGAATACCATGCTTAATCGCACGCTACCGTACCTTTATCTCTACAGCAATTATATAAAATGGTTAATTTTCAATTCTTTTGTATTTTATTATAGCTAAAATAAAAAATTTTACAAGGTACAGATGTACTTCATAAATTACCTTTTTAATCCATATACATTTCATAATTGCTTCACTTGAACCTTGTAAACGTGTAACTGTTTGGAGCACTTTGATATCTTTTTTTAGTTTGAATAAGTCAATAGATTGGTGTTATCTGGTTGATGTAAATGAGTCAAAGTAGTTTAGTTTACTAGTTAATCCTATTTTGTTGGTCTAGTTGTTGTATTGATCTCTATGTGAGAGATGAAAGCTTAATGAAATGGTTGCCCGTTTATCATCACTCAAGAGGAGTAGTTAAATGGAGAACTGGGTTTCTTTGATAATCCACTTACTTTTTTCTTTTTTACTTTTTAATGTTAGGGGTTATGTTATTAAAGCATGTGTATTGACATTTTGATATGAAATTTAATGAGGATTACGTTTTCTTAGAATTATTTTTTTAAATTATTGTTGAATAATTTATATAAATACCTAAAAATTCTATATTTATTAATGAGACTATGATCTTGTATTAGTACGGGAGGATTAAGATCATAGATAATAAAAAAATTATCCACAACATATTAAAGTATGGAATCTTTAATGAATGGTTGTTAGTACAGTTCACTAAGTATCAAGATCATTGTTCACAGAAAATTTATTGTTCATGTCAAAAAAATTGTTCCGATAGCGGTGGCAGGCGGCTACCGATAGTGGAATGGTAGCGACAGCGGTGGTCAGCGATGATGGACGACGATATGAGAGTCATGTCGTCGGTGGCAACTGTTGTCACTTTTTAATTCATTAAAATAGGTAGAAACATCGAGGTCAATGTTTCTATATCAAAGTGGTATCAGAGCTCAGGCATGGATGAGAGAATGCAACAAGTTCAACAAACAATTACAACAAGATCATGAAAGGAAAGAAACTAATGCATCTAAAGTTCAGTTATCTCTCAACAATCTCAGATTGAGTTGAAGCAATTAAGAGAGAGAGTAAAAAATTCACTTATTTCAAGATAAAATGGTGTCGTGTTATATTTTCAGAGGAGGAAAGGAAAAGAAGAGTTTTAATTTATTGGAGGGGCTTTCACTTGTTGAGGCATATGGGAAGACATGCAGAACTACTTTCCAGTTTTGCACTTGGGGACAAGTGTTATCTTTAAGGTTGAAGGTGATAGAATCGTAATTGAATATAACAACTCAAATAAAGATGATTAAATTAAATTATGATTCTATCATTCTAAATACGAATTTCACCCTCTATAGTTTGCGTGGAGAATCCGGTGAAGTCTCTGCATGATACAACTACCAAAATTAAAGACTTAGCAAAGAAATTCTTCAATCTTTACAAAACTCGAATAGTATTTTCTTTCTCCACAGCACACACAAAGCGCATTGTTTTGCTCTTCTAGAAAAATCAAATAACACAATAGCTGACCATACAATTTTGTAAATACTAATATACAGAGGGTGGTAGTTTTCTAATAACTACCCCCTTCTTACATGTACACGTAATGGGCAGTTCCTCTTCATTGGGAACTGCCACAACACCTCAGCAAGTAAACTGCCAGAGCAGCTTATGGTAGTATAGAGAGACAATTTCTATCTCTTAACTAGCCAATAATTACAATAAACATGTGGAAAAAATTTGGTCATGAACATATCATGTTTCCATAAGAGCTTTAGAGAGATTAAGCCTTGAAATCTCTCACAGAAGCGACTTTACTTCTACTCTCATATAGGTGACAGTGATTAAGAGTATTATGTCTATACTCCTCTTGTAAGAAAGATCTGAGTGTCATTAAATACTAGATATACCCTTCAACGTCGACAGACAACATACTTACGTTTCATCATAGGAATGGGAAGATACAAAGTTTCGTTGTGTGTTATTATAAGTCATTCCTGCTAGTTTACCTATTGAACCTAGATCTTGGGATCTCTAGTCAACCTAGGTTAGGTTACTACTCGAATGATTCATTGAATGGGACTAAAGAGCATTCCCATTGATGTAATCTTCTCAAGTTCTTTAGATAATCCTTTTGTTAAAGGATCTGCTAGATTTTCCTTTGACCTTATGAAGTTAACGGAAATCACATCATTTGAGAGCAACTGCTTTGGTATTATATCTACTTCTGATATGGCTGACACACACTTTGGCTATGCTAGAATGTCTTCCAGAAAATTTCTAAGCCATTTGGCTTCTTCACCTGCCTTATCCAATGCTATGAATTCTGATTCCATAGTCAAACGAGCTATACAAGTCTGTTTCGTAGACTTCTAAGATATAGCTCCACCACCTAGGCTAAAAACATATCCACTCGTGGATTTAGTTTTTAAACTGTCAAATATCCAGTTAGCATCACTAAGTCCCTCCAGCATAAGTGGGTACATCATAGAGTGAAATCCATAATCAATGGTGTACTTTAAGTACCTGAGCACCTTAACTAATGTATCCTAGTGATCACGTGTATGATTACTCATATATTTTGCAAGAGTTCCCACAAAATAGGCTATGTCAAGCCTTGTGCAATTCATGTTATACATCAAGCTACGAATTATTTGTGAGTACTCTAACTTAGATACTCCAATTCCATCATTCTTTCTCAACTTATAGTTTGAGTCGAATGGAGTTATAGCTAGTTTTCTTTCAAATTGGCTAGATTTCTTTAAATTATATTCTACATAATGAGATTGTGTGAGGATATATTTATCAGAAGTTCACTTCTTTTGAATTCCAAGAATGACATTTACTGGACCTAAGTCTTTCATGTCAAAATTAGAATTCAAGATCTTCTTGGTAGAAGATACTATATCTTTATTTGTTCCCATTATGAGCATATCATTTACATATAAGCATACTATGACAAACATATCAATAGTACCTTTAACATAGACATATTTGTCACAAATCATTTATCGTGAAACCATTCGATAGCATAGTGTGATCCAAATTTTCATGCCATTATTTTAGAGCTTGTTTCAACCTATAAAGTGATTTAACAAGCAGTCTTAACATCTAAATTATGTATAGTTGCACTCGCAATCAACATTCTAATAGAAGTGATCCTCATCACTGGAGAATATGTCTTAACGAAATTTATACCTTCCTTCTTTTGGTAACCTTTAGCTGCCAACCGAGCTTGTAATTGTCTATTGTACCATCAACTCTAAGTTTTCTTTTGAAAATCCATTTATAGCCAACATCGAAGGATTATTTTGCAAAATGGATTCAATCTCACTATCAATGGCCTCCTTCGAAAAAGAAGCTTCTGGGTTTGACATTGCCTCTTTGTAGGTTTGAGGTTCGACTTCCGTCAAGCATGTTAGAAACTCTAGTCCAAATTAGGTACTTGTTTTAGCTTGTTTGCTTCTTCCAGGCTCAGATTTCTTCATCAATCTAAGCTCTAGATAAAATCTCTACTATACCTCATCTAGTAGGTTGATTGTTAGTCCTTTCTTAAATGAAAACACATTCATTCGGCATTAACAAACTCCATTATAGGTACTTATGTCAGAAATTTCTGACCTTATCATAAAAATATATATATTGTACTGTTTAACGAGCATCCAATGAAAACACAAACTACAATCTTGGGTCCAAGCTTGACTCTTTTTGGTAATAGTATTTACAGCTTTCGAGACACCGCCATACTTTTAGAATTTCCACACTCTATATGGTGTTAGCCGTAAGCACGACCACCCCCACCAAATTATGAAGTAACCTAAAACTATTCAACATGTAGTTCACCATATCTTTTAGAGTTCTATTTTTTCTATCAGCCACCTCCTTTTGTTGAGGCATGTAATATGTAGTATTCTGATGCATTATGCCATGGTGAGCACAAAATTCAGATTGTGTGGTGGAGGCGTATTCTCCACCTCAATTAGATCTAAGCACTTTAATCTTCTTTCCATATTGATTTTCAACTTCATACTAGTATGTCTTAAACATATCCAAAGTCTCATCTTTTGAATGTAACAAGTAGATATAATAGAATTCACTGTGACCATCAATAAATGTTACAAAGTATTTTACGTCTCCTCTACTTGGTGAAAATTTCATATCACATACTATGTATTAGTCCAAGTAATTGACTAGTACTTTCTACATATTTAAATAATATTTTAGTGTAGTTGGATTCACACATATTTCACATTCACGACATTTTTCTATGTCAAATTTTGGTAACAAACCTAAGTTCATCATTCTTTACATAGATTTAATATTTACGTGACCTAATCTAGCATGTCATATATCACATAACTCAACAATATAAATAAAAGATGCATATTTTCCTTTAATAGTAATAACAGAAGTTACAACGATTACATAAAGCTTAAAAAGACCATCACACACAAACATCCCTCCCTTAGTCAAGACAAACTTTTCAGACTCAAATACAAGTTTAAATCCACTCTTGCATAGGCGAGATCCTGAAACCAAATTTCAATGAATTTCAGGCACATGGAGAACATTGATGAGAGTGAGTTGTTTTCCCGAGATAAAGTTTAGAGGCACTTTACCTTTTCCCTTCACAACAGCTTCAGAGGCATTTCCCATGTACAACTTTTCAACTTTAACTTCTTTATGAGTTAAAAATAAAGTCTTACCACCATAGTGTGCCTAGTAGCACCGTTCGTCAACTAATGGTCTCAGTGACAATACACAATTCAGAAATTGTTGCACATCGGTCGTCAATCTTGATCACATTAGCAGGTTATTCTTATGACCGTTTTTGAGGTTATTACCCACCGTGTGGTCATTTTATGTCGACATTTCTTTGCTCTATGTCCAGCTTTACCGCACGCCCAGCAATTGTCCTTGATCCACTTATTACTCATACCTTTGTTGCCGCTGCTCATGGCTTTCCTCTTGTTGTTCTTCATTTTCGATTTCCCTTCTTCTACCACGTTCGCTTTCATCTACATGGAAGAGGAAATCAATTTGAGAACACTTTTTCGATTATCTTCCTCGATCTGATGTCTCACCATGAGATCCTCCATCGTTATGTCATTTCACTTATGCTTCAAGTAACTCTTGAATTCTTCCAGGATGATGATGGTTTCTCGATCGTTGCAACCACTTGAATGATTCAATGATCGGCATACCCTCGTTAGTTAACTCATTGAATAAGCTCTGGAGTTCTTCAACTTAGCTGACCATCATGTTTTCATCGTCCATCAAATATTCCAGGAACCTCTTAACAATGAATTTCTTTATCCCGACATCTTCAGTTTTGTATTTCTCTTCCAACACTTCCCATAATTCTTTTGACGTCTTGAACGGTGAGTACACATTATACAGAGTGTCCACAAGGCCGTTCGAGTTGTAATTAGAGCAGATAAAATCAGAGTGCATCCATGCTTCTTTTATAGATTTCGTCTCCTTAGTCTTCTATTGCCATCTCTTGAAGTCTTCTCCTTTGAACTTTTCCAGTTTCTCAGCGTAATGCATTTGTCTTGATAATAGCAGTTGGTTACTCCATAAAGATAATCGTCTCTAGAATGATAAAAATGTAACTGAATAGAACAACTTGAATAAAGATGATTATATTAAAGACTCTAAGATAACAGTACAAGGAAATTTCATACACTAATATGAAATCTAAAACACCAAATTAAAATGGTAGAGGCTTGCCAAAGCAATGACTTAAAGAAGAATTTTACCCTCTACAGTTTGCTTGGAGACTACGGTGAATGTCTTTGCAAGATATAACTATCAAGATTGAATACTTAGCAAACAAATGTTTCAATATCTACAGAACTCGAATAGTATTTTCTTTCTCCACAACACACATAAACACACTGTTTTGTTCTTCTAGAAAAATCAAATAACACACCAACTTACCATACGATTTTGTCTATACTTATATACCGAGGATGGCAGTTTTCAAATATAGAAAACTGCCCCCTTCATACCTATACACGTAGATCTGCTACAACACCTCAATAAGTAAAATGCTAGAATAATTTATGGTAGTTGAGAGGCAGACAATTTCTGTCTCTTAACTATTACAGTAAACATGTGGCAAATATTATCCAAGATAATTCACTATAATATCTTTCTTATTCACACTCAATAAAGGTTAAGGAAATAATAACAAGAGGGATAAAATTATAATTTTACATTCCGCTATTGTTACTGATATTCACGATGGGTATTATGTTAAAATATTCTATAGACAGTGAAAGTAAATAGAGTTTATTTACACCAACATAAAATTTAGCACGCATGAATCGAGAGTTGATTCAGCATCGAACCTATAGTGGAGTCGTACGATGTCAAGATTAAATAGGTCAGAAATTTATGGAGATAAATTCGCTAGATATTTGAATCCTAATCTTTGTTCATGTGAGTCCATTCAGTCTCAGAAATAGCTCACATAACAGGAATAGAAAAATGAACTAAGTTGGACCAAAATACGTTTTGGTGCCAAGGTATATTTCCTACACCTATATGTGATGGGTGATGTCACTTAAGTTAGTTAAGTGTAATTGTTGCATTGAATTAATTATTTATTAGTTTCTAATTATTAGATAATTAGTTAAATAAAATAAATAGATTAATTAATTGATAATGATCAATTATATTTATCAATTGGATTGATGAATTTTGATACAACTAAAACTCTATGAAACCATGTGATTTTCGGCAATAATAGATAATTAGAGGAATTTTCAGAAATTTTTATAATATATGGGTATATTTGTAAATATAAAAAATTACTTTTTGGTAAATATCTAATAGCAATTTGATTGCAAATAGATAATGAGTATTAGATATAGTTGTTGTTATTAACACACAAAAACAGGAAGAGAAAAAGTTTGTCTCCTCTCATTACTGTTGCCGCCGAAAATAATCTAAATAAGGAATATTTGATTTTTGTTCTTCAATCGTTTTGAGTACCCACACTCAAATTCCTACGTAAAATTCTTCTGATATATATTTATGAAATTAACGGGTGGTTGTTGGTAGACTAATTCGTAAATTGTTTGTGGAAGATCAAGTTCATGATTTTGATTTTAAAGCTTGAAGAACACGAAGAACGCTTGACGGAGTTCTACCGTTCAGAAATTCTCCGATACAATGTAAAGGTAAAAATCATTTTCTCTTAATCTATTTATTTTAATATCGTATATGCATGATCAATAGGAGATAGTTTGGACTTCATCCCTCAATGAGACAAGCTATCATTTTTTATGATAACATCATGGAAGAAGTATTTTTTGAATGAATTTTAAAATATTTAGTAGTTGCATCATGCATCATAATTTCCTAAACAATTGAGCATATTTACAATGCTTTATTTATTTTTTCAGTAATATGTCGTTATCCCTTCTCTCAACTATTCTTAACGTGAAAAAATTCAATGGTGAAACTTATGTGGATTAGAAACTAAATCTGGATATCATACTGATGGTAGAAAAGCACAAGTTCATGCTCACTACCCCCTGTCCTCTTGAGCCTATTGCTGGGGAAAAGAATGTTGATGCTTCTTAACTGCATTATAATGAGATCGTTAGACGTTACATCTTGGCATTTATGAGCAATGTGTTGCAACAGCAGCATCAGAACTTTGAGACCGCTGCTGCTATGATGTTAAATATCACCAAAATGTTAGAGGATCAGGGTCGTCAAGCCAGACAGACAGGCGCGCATAACTTCATGAACTGCAGAATGGAACCTGGAACTCGTGAAAAAGAATATATAATGTTGAACATAAGTTATCTGAATGAGATAGAGATCATGCGTGCTGAGGTCGATGATGAGACTCAAGTGGATATGATCATAGAGACTTTGCCTAGTACCTTTGAGAGGATAACTTTACTAAAACTAAGCCTTCCATCTCTAGCTCTAAGAAGAAATAGAAAAGGGCTGCCAAAGGCAAGAGCACTGCAAGAGTAGACTAGTCGAAAGACAAGTGTCATCACTTGGGAGCTACTGGTCATTGGAAACGTAACTGCTCATAGTATCTCAAAGGGTTGAGATCTTAAGGTATATTAATGGTTACTGAGGCCTGTTATGTAGCTAACTCTATTTTTTCTTGAATTGTAGACTCTGCAGCTACTAACCACATCTGTTGCTCCCTGTAGAGGTTTAGGGAAATCATAAGGTTTGGCCAGGGCGAGTTCAGCTTCTGCTGGAGGAATGAGGCACTAGTATCGGCTGCATCCATAAAAACTTTTAAATTATGTTTTAAGAAATATTTTACTATTTTGCGTGATGTTTATTATGTTCTGAGTTTTAGGAAGAATTTGATTTCTATTGGTGCATTAATTGAGTAAGGATGTGATCTAAAATTTATTGATATTTTTAGAAATGAATGCTTAATTACTATTGCACGAAGGATTAATAAATTGTATCACATAAAACCTTTAGTACAAATAATTTATGACACTGAAGTGATCATCGATTCATATAGGGATAGTAAAATGTTAAACTATGACTCAACCGATCTAACCTATCTGTGGCACTTATGTCTTGGACATAATAGCCTAGACAATATTAAAAGACCTATGACAGATGGTCCTTTGCAATATTTAAGTATGGGTTCACTACCTACATGGAAATCCTATATAGAAGACAAAATGATCAAGAGACATTTTTCATCAAAAGGTGAAAGAGCGACTCAATGCCTTGAACTCATACATAGTGATGTATGTGGGCCATTGAATATCCAAGTAAGAGGAGGTTATGAATACTTTGTAACCTTCAATATAGAGTACTCATGTTTTGGTCATGTTTATCTAATGCATCAAAAGTCTGAAACCTTTGAATTGGCGGGCAGCACAAAGAATGCACTTCCAAGACTCGTAAGGTAGCTACATCCTTCAAGGAGATCTTCCCATCCCGGTGTAGTGAACCATGTCCTAATCCTACCAGACCACAGCCCCTAGATTGTTCTCAAGCAAGAAAAGATTTGAACCTTTGTCACTAAACTCGAAGATAAAGTACACAACATTTAACACCTAATTTCATATAATGGGATTGCCACCTTTATAAAATAGGAGCGTCCTTTACATATGTTATTTTGCCATTATCACACACCGATAAACGTTATTTCACGTAAGTGACACATGAACTTATCTTTAAACGTCACGTGTTCCCTTCGATACGTTGTTCTTAACGACGTGGCTCACTATTTACATTAGCCCCCTGTTCAAGATTGAGGGCACAATAATTAAGCTTGGACATATTTTCTGATTTGAGTTTTGCCTGCGTCTTTCGCACTTGTTCGTGGATAGACATCTTTTTTGTCTTTAATAACTTCAGATATCAAATCATAAAAATTTAGATCTTACGAGTAGACTCATTTTGGGGAAGTATCCACAGTATCTTACCTCGAATGAGGTGGGAGAGCCTCGCCCGAGGTGCATGTCAGCACCTCATTTGAGGCTAGGTATGTCACAACACCTCTATTGGGGAGTGTGAGAATTTCTCATTCAAAGGTGTGTCACATCACCTCAATCGAAGTGTGGTAGCACATCGAACGAGGTAATGCATCTCGCCTCAAACATGGCATGTGACAGCGCCTCAAACGAGGCGTGTGTGCGCCTCAAATGTGGTTCTGTGTCAGTGCCTCGAACGAGGCGTGTGAGAACACCGCTCTCAGAGGCACGTCACATCACTGAGATGTGTTGACAGTGCCTCGAATGAGGCACTGCCTCTCACCTCAAATAAGATGCGTGATAGCGCCTCATCCTCCATTGGACGAGGCGCTGCGTCCCGTCCTCCCTTGGATGAGACGCGACAACACTCCTTGGATGGGAGGGGGCATGAAAGCTCTCCTTCTCTACAAAGTCAGCCGGCTAGGGTCATTCTCTCATTTTCATTTTAAGCACTTTACTTGAATCAAATGGCCTCGAGAGAGATACTTACATTTTCCAAACATGCAGCCCAGCCTGAATGTCTACCGAAACTTTGGGGAATGTTTGATGTAACGATAAGAAGATTAATTAATTCCATGGGTAAAAGTCCAGAGGCAGTTGTGTCATCGTCGTCTGCGCTATTGATGGAAAATGAAATGGCAAAAAATTGTGAAGTACTCGAACCGAACGGCTAACCCTCGGTGACTTCCCTTCATCGCGCATCACGTATGATGGTCACACCAAGCCCACAACGGGTTGGCCTAAGTGGTGCGAGCACATTCTATCTAAACAGACATATATCGCAACTCTACGAGAGGCTGACTTATATGAAGATTTAAGGGTTTATTCGGGTCTCAGCATTCACATCTGCTCGCCTGTTATTTATACTTTGGTGACGCGTTGGAGTAGGCAAACTTACTCCTTTATTGCTGCTTCGGGAAAGTTCACACCTACTTTAGAAGATGTCCACATGACTTTTGCATCTTCCATTTTTTGGCAACCACGACCCGTTCGAAAGCACCTTAACCCTTGAGGAAATGGAAATCCCCAAATTACTCAAGGAAGATTTATCACACTCTCATAAACCCAATGCAGCGGGTGTCCTAAGCAAGAAGTCAAATTTTAGTGGGTGGTTGTGCTATTTTTTCAAGGACGTGGAGTCCTCCAAGAAGAACTCGCCACTTTCCTGACAATGCAGCTTTCTTGATACATCTTCCAAGTTACGTTCTTTCTCTCTATTTCTTTATGCATTTGATTATAACAATATACAGATATTTAACCATACTCATCTCATTGACTAGGTGGATCTCGAACTTTTCCATTGTGTCGTCTCTTCATTTGTCTTTCCACTTTATAGGTCGACTCGATCATATGGTTAGTGCGCGAGTTTTCACAACGACCATCAGCCTTGTTAAGGGTCGTTGCATCACCTTAGCACTGATTTTCTTGGAAAATTTATATTACATGTTGGATCGCCTCCACAGAGATCTCGAGAGGAATTTGGGACGATACAAGGTCAACGCCTATATTGATATGTCATTCTTACTGATGTTCATCTGGGAATGGTTCCTAATGTCTTCCCCTTCTTGGTCTCAGTCTGATATTAGTTGAGTCGAGCTGCCTCGACATGGGCATGTTACAGTAACAATCTTCTAAAGTTTCTGACTTTTGCTACTGATATTGACATCTTTGGGTACTTCGTGGCGCGACCATATACCTTATGTCCGGATGTTACGTTGATGACCTATGGCCCTTTTTTAGGAAGCACATTGCCTTAGGCGTGTGTGGTTCTCCCCTTCGGCTCTTCGATACTGACGTGACTATGTTGGCTATTTTGACACCATTGAGGCTCCCGATAGTGACTGAGTGTGCATGAGAGGTTGGGTTAAACGAATTTTTGAGCACTTGTTACCAGTGCAACCGAGTGGATCGTCAATTTGGTTTTGATCAGTGTATTCCATCGGGGCAACAACCATGTATCCATTTTAGAGAAGCCTTTGAATATTGGATGGTAGAGGCATGTACCCATAGCAGCATTGCATCATGTTTCCGTGTTCTCCAATCCACCCGTAGGCCTAACGCGACAACGTTAAAGAAGAGGTATTGGGAGGCCTTGGATGATTTGTTATTGTAATACCTTCAATCTCCCCTTATTGATCTACTAGAGGAAAATATTTACAGAGGGGAGCTTATGTTGCGGTTCAGGAAACCACCTCCTAGTAGAAGAGTGAGCTAGATGGCCCCTACTGTACCCTAGAGGGAAATGAAGACTCCCGCTGTTGGTCACGAGACTTCCGTTGAGACGCCTGAGTCAGGTGATTCTAATCCTAACTGGGTTGATTCTTCAGCCAATCCTCCTACAACCTCTTTGAGGCCAGTAGCTAACCTTAGGCTCAAATCTACACCGACGCCCTAGAGTAGTGACGAGGGATGTCCCTGTAGATAGGCTTGTCGATGCTTCTACACTAGGAGACTTGGAGCCACCTCGGCGTGAATTCTGAGGTAACATCATCAGTGTTGACGATGAACCTTCAGTAAGTAACAATTTTTCTTTTACTCACGCTACCTCTTTGCATTCTGATTTATGTTAGCTAACAAATGTACTTTATAGGCAACATGTAGCTCTTCCAGGGAGGTCAGTGAGGCCTGTGAAGTGCTCTTACAACAGCAGGCTGGAGGCTTTTGTGAAGCATCTATAACACCCCCCTCTCTATCTTTTTTTAATTATTAATCTGGCTCAATCTTGTCATAGTTTTTTAGGTTCATGAGTCAAAAATGGTTGTGAAGTATCGAGCTTTGGGCATTGCTAGGGGACGTGATTCTGGCCTTGAAGATGATTTGCCAGCATTTCATGAGGTGGAAGTTATTCGCAACATATTTGCCCGTTTCAGTCTTTATATACGGTTCCACTTTAACTCTTCCTTTCCCCCATTTTTTTGACACTTGTTGCTTTACTCCTTCAGGATCCTGTCATACCTCTTTCACCTACTTTTGGGCCAATGCCCATTGACCGGACTGTGGGTGGGAACAACAAGGTGAATCCTTTGGTGGATGTCACCCCCGACTCGAATGCTCTAGCGCCTCCCTACACACGCCCTCTGAGCCCTGAAGTTTGCACAAAGGTAAATGCACTTTAACTCTTCCTTTCCCCCGTTTGTTATTCCTGGATTGATTTTTCTTTTCAATAGGGTTCCCTTGACGCCTTCGCAAATATCCTTGATTTTTCATCCCCTAATCTGCGACGTGAATCCATGGGCGAATGCTCAGTTGGTCTTGATATTGCCTTGGAAGATCTGCATGACATTAGAATTGACCTCACCCTTGGGGCCACATGCTTTAACATTTTTGGACCTCCCACTGAGGCACGATCCATGCCGCGAGGTGAGCCTTCCGTACGTCCAGTGATGGTAGAGAATGCGGGGATCAAAAGGGAGGCCTATCAGGAGTCTTCTGAGGATGCTCATAGCACTACAGAGGACCATACCGGTCTATCGTCTACTGTCGAGGTCAGATCATATGGAGATACCTCAGTCGCTAACAATGGCCAATACTCTTGTTTTAATCCGAATTCTTTTAACCTGCCACTGTCTGGGGGAATGGGGGAGTTTCACGAATTGATGATTGACAGCCTCCTACTCTGTACTTGTAGAAGGCGGAGCAGTCGCACCCCCGTACTGGGTTCAACAGCATGAAAGGAATGCGCGAGATCCATTTGGTGTCTCTCGAGATGTCGGCTCAGATTCTCTTCATCATAGATCATTCATCTCATGAAGACGCGAACCCCAAGCTCTTACTTTCTTCTTGGGTAACTGGCGTGATGTCCCCTCTATAGGACTGAACTTAGACTGTTTCATCCTCACATTCAAACTTAATTAGAAGGCTTCAAAGATGTCATCTTAAAATCAATCAGGTAGAAGCTTTTGAGGCACAGATGGCAGAGCGTGAGGCAATTATAGTTAGAGTAGAGGCGGAGATGAATGACATCAGAGTTAAGATAGGTAAGCATCGTGATGCTGAAGCGTTACCCTAACATCTCGAGCAAACGTGCTCCTGATTTGTTTCCCCAACCATAGCTTTTAAATTGCCTTTTCTTGTATTCTTGTACATCTGTAAGATATTAATACAAAAGCATGTTATTATTTTATTTCACATTGCATTTACTCATACTTAGTGTTTTACTCATAACTTAGCACAATCATTATCGACTAAAAAAGTTTATAAATTAAATCAGTATATGACAGATTGTCCGCTAAATAAGTGATAACTGAGAAAATTCTCATAACATGACGGCCAAATTCTGCCTTTGTAATTGTGTGTGCTTTAACAATGAGTTAAGCACATTCTTCTCCTCCCTTTTTAGAGGGGATAGCAACAACGGTTATATTCTCACTAGACATTCATATTTGATAAAGCGAAGAAAGATGGAACTTGTATTAATATTTAAATATTTTATACATCTCTTCTTTGGCCTATCTACTTTCTCTGAAACGTATTAAATGTGTTTTAGGAACAAAACTTCGCTGAAATGTCTTACTGTCCTAATTCCATTTCAAGAATAACCTACATTATAAGCTAGGAATATTAAAGAAAAATTGTAACATTAAGCATAGTATTTCTTAATGTACTTGAAGTTGACAGTTGTTGGGATGACTTGGTGCACTAAACGGTCGGCCAGTAGGAGGTGATCTCGTAGGGTCCTTCCCACTTGGGTTTGAATTTCTTGGCATGTATCCATTTCATCATGTGCTCAGCCTCCTTCAGCACTAAGTCCCACATGGAAAAGGTCTGAGGCTTCACAATAGCTTCATACGTATGAACCATGCACTCTTGGTATGGCTGGATGCTTTCCTTTATCTTGTCTCTTCTTTCCTATAAGGCCTCCAAGTCTCCAAGGCATGTGGCCTGTTCCACCCTGGCGGATGATAATAGTTTAGCAGAAGGTACCATCACCTATGCGGGTATCATGCTTCACATCCGTTTACCAATGAGAACAGTGTTTCCTGAGTAGGAGTACACTTTGGTTCTGTATGCCCAAAGTGCTAAGAGTAATAGCTCATGCCAGTTTTCTTAGGCTTCGTGAACCATCCTACTTAAGATCCTCAACAATGTCTTGTTGGTCACTTTTGCTTGCCCGTTTCCCTTGGGGTAGTAGGAGGAAGATTTGTCATGGTGGATGTTGTAGTTCTCGAACAGTTGAGACACCACTTCGCTTGTGAATGTAGTGCCGTTATCTGATATTATCCTCATGGGCAGTTCAAATCTACTAATTATGTTCTTTTTGATGAAGTTATAGACTTCTTCACCCATCCCTTTCTTCAATGCAACTGCCTCAACATACTTGGTGAAGCAATCTGTAGCAGCCAGCATCCATATTTTCCCCTTAGATGTAGGTGAGATCAGGCCTACGAAATCCATCGGCCAATTATGAAATGACCAAGGGACCTCCACTGGGTGTAAGGGTGCGGAAGATGCGTGTATGGCATTTTCTAACACTTGGCATGCATAACTTCCTTGAGAACCCCATCGAATCCACCTCCATTGTTGTCCAGTAATACCCTATTCGCAACAATTCCCTATACAAATGTCTTCCGCCTTGGTGCTCTCCGCGGGCACCTTTATGAACCTCTTTCATGATCGTGTGTTGTTCCTCGCGCCTCAAGCATTTAAATGGTCGATCATCTATCCCCCTTCGCAATAATTCTCCCCTCCGAAGAAAAAAGCATGAGCTCATTCTTTTGATATTAATGGCGTATGCAGGGTCTGTGGGTAACACTCCATCTTCCAGGTAGGTGACGTAGGGCTGCCTCCAATCTATGACAACTTCTATGATGTTCACTTCTTTCGGGTCTGGAAAGAGTTGGCACTTCGGACAATCCTTTTAGAGTGTAAGGGCTTATTCATTCATGTTAGGCCAATAGTACGCCATCCTTTACAGACGACTATGTAATAGTGGCCCATCCATGGAGCAAAGGTCTTCATGAAGGCGCTGCAGTCGCATTCTGCATTCATCAACACTTATGCACCTCGCAAGGACCCCATCAATTCTCGATAAAATAATAGTCCCTTCAACTGACCAAATTTTTTTAAGTCCCGATCTACCATTATGCTCCCTTCATTAAGCCATCTTTGAACACTATATCTCCAGTCTTAATACATAGCCCACTCGAGGCTCTTAGAGATAGTAGAGTTAGTCTGAACAACCACATTGATAATGGGGATAGGGTCGGAGATCGGAAGTTCGAAGGCAAGCGTAGCCAACACATTTGCATGACGATTCTGAGACCGGGGCGTGTGTTCAAAGACTAACTTCTCGAACGCTTCAGTCAGCCTTTGGACTTCGTGCCTGTACTACGCAAGGGCGGGTTCCTTCACAGCAAAATCCCCATTAACCTGGTTAATTATCAAATTGAAATCTCCCTTCACCTTGAGCGACGTGGCCCTTTTTTCCTTTCATACTTTAGGCAAAGCGCTAAGGCCTCGTATTCAGCTTCGTTATTTGTACAAGGGAACGTAAACTTGTACGCCATCAGAAACATGATGCCCATAGGGTCTTCTAGTACGAGCACTGCTCCACCTCCGTTATGCGTTGATGATCCATCGAAGGTCAACCCCCACATTGCCTCTTCATAAAGGTTTACCTCATAGAACTCCCCTGGGATGGTTTCATCCAAAGGCTCGGACTCTTCATTCGAGAATTGTGCTGATCGACCTGCAAGAGCGTGGCTCTTCTACGCCTTCGGCATCATCGTTGTGATATCAAATTCACTCAGCATCATCATTTACCTAGTGAGCCTCCGATTCAAAGCTAGCCTCGACAAAAGAAAGTGAATCGGGTTGGACTTGGTCATTAGATGGAGTTTATTACCGAACAAGTAGTGCCAACAAGTGCTAAACAATGCTTCTCTTGGGCATGTATCTCAAATCTGCATCACACAAAATCCTACTCAAGTAGTAAACTGGCAATTCTACCCGTTCCCGCTCCTGAGCCAATAATGCTCCAATAGACTTAGTCGTGGACGTAATGTACAAAATAAGTGGCAGATCTCCCTGGGGGGGGGGGTACCATGGTGGTAGATGTGAGCAGAACATCATTAATATGCTGGAAACACCTCAGCTGCTCTGATGCCCATTCGAATTGGCAACCCTGTTTCAAAAGCGGTTGCAGCACATTGATTGACTCTGCTAAGGCAAGGATAAAACGTCATACATATGAAAATTTTCCCAAGAAAAATTTGAGCTCCTTCACTGTCCGTGGCGGTGGCATATCCCTTATGACTAGCACTTTTGACTGGTCAATGTCTATCCCGCGTCGATGCACACAGAACCCCAAAAACTCACCGCAAGGTACCCCGATGGTGCACTTTAATGGATTCATCTTGAGCGTGTACGCTCTGCATCTTTCAAAAATGCTCCTAAGGTGTTTGAGATGCAAGCCTGCCACCTTAGAATTTATAACCAAATCATCTAATCATCTACATTGCCTTCAACGAAGTCATGAATCACGTCATGAAAAATTACCCTCATTGCCATCTGGTAGGTAGCCCTGGCATTTTTTAGTCCAAACGACAGCATGACATAATAAACGTTTTTGAAAGGAGTCCTAAAAATAGTATTCTCGGCGTCTCCCGGAACCATCCTGATCTGGTTGTACCCATTGAACCCATCCATGAATGAGAAAATCTCATATTTCGCTATGACGTCTACTAAGCTAACACAGCACCGTATCTGATCGTTCTTCTTCTTTTTCACCGGTACAATGTTGGTCAGCAAGGTGGGGTGCTCTATTGGCCTTATTAACTTAGCCTCCATAAGCTTAGTAATCTCAGACTTTATCTACAACTCTACTTCAGGGTGAAAGAGTCGAGGCGGCTGCTTAACGGGGTTGCACGTCGTGGAAACCCCCAGCTTATGTGTCACCAGGGTGGAATCCAACCTCGGCATCTCCGTGTATGAACACGCAAAAATGTCCTAAAATTCTCGAAGTAGGGTAAGTAGGCTCTTTTTTTATCTTGAGACAAACCCTTCGCAAGGAAAATGGGTCTCTGTCCTGATTCCCCATCAAGGAAGGCTTCCTCTAACTCCTCCGGCAACGACGATGGTATTGGTTTTAGAGGTTCTTTTGGCACTTCATAGTTCATCACGTAGATCCTATTGGTCAGCCCTTGCTGCTTCACGAATTCCTCCTCTGACATTGGGCAGCCCTTGCACCATTATAATTGGACAACCCTTGCTGCTTCACGAATGCCTCCCTCCGACGCGGCATCTGTCTCCATGCGCACGCCTTCGTCTTCTTCCTCCCCATCTACCTCGGTCCCTCGCAATGAAGAATATAGCGTCCTATCACACTGATCATATTTTCCTTAGCATGCAGTGGGAACAGTTGGTTCACTATGACATCTGTAACTTCTGTAATGATTTCTCCCTTCTTGAGTTTATCGTGGAAAATCTGCCTAAAAGTCCTACTGTCCTTTGTTGCATGGGAGGTGTGCCTGCAGAAGCTACAGTAACAAGCCGAATCTCTTTCCTCTTTCGTGGGCAACATGTCCACCCAGGGTCTTCGTACGACCTTATCCTTGACCCAGACGTCCAACGACACCTCTACTTTGTCTATGGGGTAGGGAAAAGGCGGCAGAGCATCCCTCTTACTCCTATTTCGTTTAGCACCTCGCCCATGAGGTTGCGCCATTGCTACTTGGGGTGCGTATCTCATGGGTTTCCATACATGCCCCCACGCTCTCCCCATTCTATGGCCTTCGGCTTGGGCATCAAAGTGTCGGTGTGTTGAGCAGCGATGTTGAGATGAGAGAACGTGGAATGTCGAAGTTCTCCAGATGCACCCTGTACTCCTTAAGCATCCTGTAGATACACATCTTTACGATAGTCGAGCGCCTTGTCCTTGAACCGTATGACAAAAGTCATTAGGTCCTCATTCTTCCTCTAAGGCTCGCGCCCCAACTCCAAAATGCTCATTTTTTCTTCAGACATGAAAAACTTGGTCATGAAGGTCGAGACCATGTGCGGCCAACTCGAGATCGATCATGGTGCCAAGTTGGTGTAACAGGTGTACGCCCATTCAATAAGTGACTTCGAGAACTCTCTCAGCCTCATGGTCTCATCACATTCGTATGAGGCCAAGTCATTAATAAAATGCACTGCGCCCTCTAGCAGATCCTTCCTTCCCATTACACTTGCAAAACTTCAAAGGCACATAATTAGACGGGTATGACCTCATGGCCAGCTCACATGGGTAAAGGGGGGTGAAAGTCCACTATCATATTGCTCAGAGAGGCCTTGACACGCTCTATTTCCAACATCTTTTATGGTGTCTCTTTGGTAACGAAAGGACTAGTGCCAGTTCCATCGATCGGGACGTCATGTGCCAGTGTGGGACGTGCGAAGGCTGTAGGGAATGTTGTTGGTGGAATGATAACATTGGCGAGGGTGGCTCGAGTGACCTGCATTTTGGTCACTGTTTGTCGTTCTTGACCCAAACCAGCTCTTGAGATTTACAGCTGGAATCTGCCTGTCGGCGTCATTCTGATTTGCCACGTGAAAAGAGACGATATGAGAGACAAGCGGTGGTGGAGGAGGGTTCTGAGCACCCGCTAGAAAAGAGCGGCCAACATACTCAGAAGGGTACAAATTTCAGCGTTAGAGGCCTGAAGCTCTCTAACGGTGTTAGTATGCTCAGTTGTCGTCATTGTAGCAGCGGTAACGATGGGGAGGTTTATTCTCTCATGGAAGTAGCATCTTCCATGTCATGGTTCTCAATGGTTAGGTTAACATTCTCTCCTTCCAAATGAGAGGAAACTCTCATGATTTGACTACGTCCAAACATACTCGAAGAAAGAAACAGATGGAAGACAGATCACTCCCCAATGGAGTCGCCAAAATCATTCGGGGTTTTAGAGTGATGTGTGTAGCAGTGATCTAGTCTATGCCAAGTATTCCTAGGAACGTGAAAGTTGGTGGTCAGAGGGTGAAGGACAAGTAACCTTAGGCAGTCGTTAGAAGGTGATGAATGCCTTTAAGACTCTAAGGTATGTGAGAAACTCGAGGAGAGAATATTCTCATTGTTTGGTCTCGGGATTGATGAGAATTGATTGGCTCAATAATGGTGCTAAGGACCCCTTCATATAGATGTGGTCGTGTGGAGACCACACGCATGTCTCTTTCAACCGCATGAAAATTGCGTGTTTAAACAGAAACTGACACTAATAAAAGTCACGCTTAATGTGCCACATCCCTAAAATGTGCCACATCCCTAAAATGATGTAACATAAGAAACTACGCTCGGGGTTCACCTGTGGCAGCATAGGAAGCCTCGCCCGAGGTTCTCCCCGTGGCGATATGGAGAGCTACCTACGGGGTTCCCCCCGGAGTAGCGTGAGGAGCCGTGCCCGGGGTTCCCCTCGGAGTGGCGTCGGGAGTCACGCCCGGGGTTCTTCTGGGGCAACACAAAGGAGACACTTCCAAGACTCGTAAGGTGGCTACATCCTTCAAGGATATCTTCCCATCCCAGTGTACCGAAACTTATCATAATCCAACCAGACCACAACCCCCAGATCATTCCCGTGCATAAAAATCGAATCTTTGTCACTAAACTCGAAGACGAAGTACAACATTTAATACTTAATTTCATATAATGAGATCGCTACCTTTATAAAACAGAAGCGTCATTTACAAATGTTATTTTATCATTATCATGCACCGATAAACATTATTCTACGTAAGTACCACGTGGACATGTCTTTAGATGCCATGTGTTTCATTTGATATGTTACTCTTAACGACGTGACTCACTATTTACATTTTCATTTACTTATTTTTTCTCTCTTTAATTTTTTTTTGCATTAGTTTTTCGTATAGTAGCAAACTTATCATCTTTGTTGTCGTGTTTGTTTCAGGGTTGATGATATGTATTCTTAATTCATATTAATTAGGTAGAATTCCAATGAGTTTTATCATTTATTCTTAGCAGAAAATCTTATTTCGAACTCTTTCAGTTTAAAAAATCTTATTTCAAACTCTCTCTTGGTATCAGAGCCATAAGTTTTGACCCCGATAGTGGTAATCTATTATAAGAAAAGGTCAGTAAGGAGACACCCTAGAAAATGAGTGAATCAACAAGTCTTTAACCTGTTCCACTGTCCTCCTCTTTCTCTCCCAAAGATCTTCCACCTTCTGTTCACTGAACCATCGCAAACAAGATCGATAACCTTATTGAAATCCATCATCTTCTTGAAGATGTCAGAATTCAGGAGACGGAATTACCTCTTCTCAGTCCATACAACCTTTATCATCGATCAAACTAAGTACTTCGCAGTATTAGAACTATAATATCTTCCCACATGCCTCATGTGAAAGAGATTGTGCAAACCATAAAATTAGATCACTGTGGTCTCCAAGCCACCACTGCAGAACAGTATGAGATCCATCAAGAGCTGCTTAATGGTTGGCAGACACAAGGCTATACTCACCTCCATGTTGGTGCTATTCGTTTTGCCTTGACTCTCCACGGCAGAAAAGGAATTGCAGCTACTGCTCGAATTGCACTCCTAGACACCACCTTCACGTCTTATAGTAATGCTTTGATTGGTTTGATTTTAACCAATCTCAGCAATGAAACTGTTATTCTCACCATAGGTCCAGATTTTAATATTAAACTTTCAGACCCAACTCTTTCTCAGAGACTAAAAGTTCAAGACTAGATTGTTGGAGCAGAACAGGACTCTGGAGCCATCACGGCCACCCAGCATCATCAGATCATTTATCGCCTCCAAAATCACTCTTTTCACCTCAATTTCCCCAACTCCACTCAAGATGCTCTTTTTACTGTCTCTGACAGAGCCGATGATACCTTTATCATCCAGATCCCTCGGCACATCTCTAAAGATGAAGTCACGCAAATGATGCCTCTCAAATGGATCAACAATTATGAACGCCAGTTTCATGTCATCCAACGAGTTTCCCATACTTCTACTCCTCCTCAGGTGCACCGTCTCCCAGATGGGACTATAAAAACCATTTTTGCCAGACCTGACACAGCAGAGTCCTCCTCCTCAAGACCTTTGTTTTCTGAAAGCATCTTAACCATCACTCCTTCTTACACACCCTCATGGAGTTGCCCTCCTATAGCTTGGATTGATCATTTAGCTCAGCCCTGTTATGTTTCCCATGTGAATGGACATTTTATATAGGATGTTGTCTCAGACAACTGCGACCCCGATTGCAATTGTAATGAGCCTGTTTGGGACGAAGCAGATTCTGATGATGATCCTATGTATCATAGGGTTTCTACAACCCGCAAGAAGCCCACCAAATCTCCTTGTCGTCAACAGGCTTCCCCATATCACTCCGATGATGATGATCACGACTCTCCTCGCACTTCGACCCATTGGGTCTGACCACAACTCTCAGTTCCTTCTCAGCAACTTTCGTTATATGAGCTGCTCAAAGAAATTGACCATACAGACCTGCTTCCAACAATGCATCCAAATCCTGTTCTCCCAGTCCAATCTGTCCCTCGTCCTATTCCATGCCTTGCCATGATGGAATCCTATAACCAGGATTTTCCACCTTTGAACAGAAGAACCAATCCAGCTACAAAAGTGTCTACCTGACCATTCTCCATTCCTACTGAGGTCACTCCCACAGGAGAACCTAGGTCTCTCCCACAGGAGAACCTAGGTCTCTCCCAGCAGTTAAAAAAGTGCTTATTTGGCAATCTGAAAATGCTATGTGCCAAAATCAGGCTCTCATGAAGATTGATTCCAAATTAGACTGGCTAAATCTTCAATCAGAACCCTATCAACTCAAGTAGGGCAGATTTTAGATCAAATTGAGCAACTTCGAGTTATCTTCTAAAGCTATGTGCCAAAATCAGGCTCTCAAGTGTTATCTTCTAAAGCTATGCATTTGAATGTTGAATTAAAGCACCTCGTCGAGAAAGGATACATGGATACATATAGATATGGCAAGAACTCTCCCATATTTAACAAGATCTCTACAAGATAGAGATAGATATGGCAAAAGATAAATCTCAAACTCTCTATGATTCATATCCTTCCTATCCCCTAATAGACAAGTTCTTAGGTATCCTTCCTCACCCATGCCGTATCTCAAGGCCTCAGATTATAATAATATTTTTAAGATGGCTTATCCCATTTTAAGACAACTCAGGCAATCTCGGCCAAAACCATCATCTCTCCCAGACTAGCCTGCCCCTCCTTCTTCGAGACCTCCAAGTGTTCCTCTCAATCCAACTTCTCTGGCTTCACCCTCCTATACAAAAACCTCTGACCTTCCACCACAGTCCAGCTCTTCTCTGAAACAGGAAAATAAAGCCTCCATAGATCCTGATCTGACAATCCATTCCTTACACTCTTTTCATATTCTCTCCAGCTTGGTCTCTGGAACTGATACCTCCAGCAATGCATATAGCCCTAGTCTTGCTTCAGACGAATGTCAAGCTGATATTTCCATGACTGCTATGGTCCAACTAGGTGATATGGAAGAATAACCCTCTGTGGATGATCTTCCTCCTCCAATGCATACCCAAGAACCAAGAGTAGAGTATAAACTAATGACCGGCCCCTGGTTTACTTTTGATGATCTTCCTCCAAACAAATGACGTGATCTTCTTCATGAATTTGGAGCTTGGATTAATTTACAGCTTTCTGAACCAGACGTAGCCCTTGAAGACATTCTCTCTGAGTTTTTATCTCGTTTAACAGAGACTTTAATAAATGGTTTCAAAGTCTTAGTCCTTATCAAAGGTTGACCGCAGCTCATAGCCCTGATGCTGACACTCTTTTAGGTATGTGACACAAAGAATTTATTGGCGACTTCCAACTCATTGACAAACGTAGCCGCCAAGACTTTTTCGAAATGAAATGTTGTTCTTTGGAGCGCCATGTTTTACAAAAACATTTCCAATGGATGTCAAATAAGTATTACATGCTGAATGGAGCTAACAATGTCAACCTCAGACATACATTCATTGCCTCTCTTCCTGAAGAATTACAACATGAACTCCACAGGACCATTAATTCCCTTCGCCGTGATATGACTGACATTTCTCTCGGTGAAATCTATCAACTTGCATTAACCACCCTTGATAAACTATGTGAACAACAAGAGTTTTTCAAAGGAATGCTTAAAGGGGAATCAAAGCTCTGCTTCGCATGTACAAATCCCTATCTCACGATAAAATGCAATGCCCAAAAAGTTTGTTCGTGTTCTAAGGAACGAAAAAGGAACCGACATCTCGCTTCCACCAGTGTCTATCCCGTCGAAAGACCTCCCATCGTCAATCTAGCCACAAGCCTTTTCTCCGGCATTTTAAGAAATGACATCCTTCCTCTCGAAAGTCTGATAAATGCTACATTTGTGGCCAGAAAGAGCATTTTGCAAAATGTTGTCCCCATAAAACCAAACGAGATACTCAAATGCTCTAACATCTACAGACCCTCCTCCTCCTTCGGGATGATGAATATATTGAATTCCATGTAGAAGATCACGTTAACCGTAATGAGGAAACTCAATATGTGTTACCAAACTCCACAGACGAGGCCAGCTTCTCCTCTGATTTCGACGCCTCCTCTAAGTCTATTTCTGACACACTGTCCAAAGCTACCCCAATCCTTTGTTTAGGTTCTCTTGGGGTTTTAAATAACCCTTCGAAAGAAAAAGATGTGTCCAGCAAACCCCATATTGAGATCAAGCTTTTTACTGACAAATTTGCCAAAGCTGTTCCCGCCATTGGGTTTTTGGATACTAACTCTTACAGAACAATCATGAAACTCTGTCTCAAACCACCAGAGGATTGGGTTCTGTATAACCCATACTTCTCCACTGCTAATGGAAGTTTATTCAAAATTGAGTGGATTATGAAGAAACGTATTGGTCTTCAATTCTTCCCAAACTACATTCTTTGGATAAGGTATTAGGCAGTGATCTTCCTGGAAAGGATATTTTAATTGGCTTTGATGCTTAATCCCGCACAAAAAACTCTAGATTTTATCCACCGGAATCTAATATAAAATTTTTTTCGTGCCTATACCCATGTTGCCAATCTCTTGGAACTCCAACAAGTTCTTTCTGCCTATGCCCATCTTCGTGACCAGATCTTTCCCTACTGTGCTGATAGCTATGAACAGTTTCCCCATGCTTTCCCCCTCTGGAAAAATCCAGCATTCTTTATCTGGCTTCCTTTCAAACGAAATGAAGACCTGAATCCTACCAAGACCACTCATCCAGGCATGAATCCAGATGATCTCAAGTTGGCCCGCGAAGAATGTGCATCCCTTCTTCGGTAATGACTCATTGAACCCACTAAATCTGATTGGGAGTGTCAGGCTTTTTATGAAGAAAAATAATCTGAACTCAAACGCGGGAAAAAGAGACTTGTGATTGACTATAAGCCTTTCAACCTCTTTCTCCAAGATGATAAATTTCCTCTTCCCAAACCCAGTACTCTGTCCATTCATCTGAAACGGGCCAAGATCTTCTCAAAGTTTGACCTTAAAGCTGGTTTTTGGAAATTAGGCATTCACCCCGAGGACCGTCATAAGACTTCTTTCTGTATACCTATGGACCGTCATGTCTTCTGGACTTAAAGTCACTCCCTTGCTTTTTTAAAAGGCCATGACCCAAATGTTTGAGCCCATTTTGCACAGTTCTCTGGTTTACATTGATGATATTTTTCTCTTTTCAGAAAATCCACCTTCTCATCAACTCCTGTTATCTTAGTTTATTGATCTTATCAAACATTATGAGATTATACTCTCGGCTAAGAAGGCTGAAATTGGTGCTAGCCATATTGAATTTATGGGCATGATATTTGAAGATGGCAACTTACAACAAGGTCCTCATATTGCCGTGAAATTACTCAAATTCCCCAACACTGAGTTAATGGTCAAACAAATCCAACAATTCCTCGGCATTATTAATTATTTCAGAGATTTCATCCCTCACGTGGCCACCTATACAAGCTATTTGTCCAAACTTCTAAAAAAGAATCCTCCACCTTGGGGCCCCGCATAAATTAAAGCACTCCACGTCCTCAAGGACCTTGCTTAACATCCTTACCCCTTAAAGATTCCTGACACAAGACTTCGTGTCCTACAGACAGATGCCGGTGATGAACACTGGAGGGCCATTCTTATTGAGGAAGACAAAGGCAAACATTTTTTATTGTGGACATGCTAATGGACAATCTAAAGACTCTGAGAAACATTATCATGCTACCTATAAGGAAATCCTAGCGGTCAAAAAGGGGATTGAAAAATTCAGTTTCTACCTCAACCCGTATGAATTTACTGTCGAAATGGATAGCACATCATTTCCAAAGATTCTTGATAAAAAGGCAAAATTCTTCCTGATAGACAGCTTCTCAGATGAAAAGACCGGTTCTCTCGCTATAAATTCACAGTTCATCATCTCAAAGGACATTAGAATACCATTGTTGATTATCTCTCTCGACCTCAGAAAGACATCCACTCTCTTACAACCACTCCTTCTTCTTACACACTCTTTATTCTTACCATTTCTGATACTCTTGACTCAAGTTCTACAATGCCTTTCAACATGCCTGCTACATTTTCCGTCCAGGACTTAAACCTAATAGTCCTACTACAATCAACAATCTTTTCACAAAACTCTGTTTTATTGGCTTCACCTTTTACTCGTAAAAATTCAGATTCATCCTTATCCATACCATTTTGATATGACCATCCCTTATACCACCATTCCTCTTATCAAAGGTGCTATTCCAGAGGAACTCCTCTGGTATCTCTGGCCTCTTTCCGCTCTTCATTATTGTGCTATCGGGTTTCCTGCGTATCTCATTTACCATTATATATGTGATTATGCCAATACCCATTCCCACCTTGTTACACATTTTCAACTGTTTGCCCCTCTGTCATATTGGAGAAGCCAACTCAACAAGCTGCTCACAGAGCACAATCTCTGGACTGCTCCTCACAAACAGAAACAAACATTCTTCTGTTTCTTTACTCTCCACAGAGAGCAAGCTCAGTTTGTTGATGGAGCTCTGTATATGCAAAACCATGTTACTTTTTGGAACTCCTCTGCTGCTTGGCCCAAATATGAAAGCTGCCTCATGAAAAAGTTAGGCCAGACATTAACTAGGCTTAATGAGCAAGCCACGGATGACGTATATAATAGTTTTCCTCTTGAGCCATTCCCTTCTAGTCCTCAACTCTCATCTGGAGCTTCCTCTTACTACTTTGCATGAGTTCCAACGCTAATTCATCTTAGTGGTTTATCTTCTCCTCACCCTCAGGACTCATATCCATTTGAGTCTCAAGATCCCTACCAGCTGGACACGTAATTCCACATTAATCGTCCTTCCACAAACCTTGGCAAGCTTCCTGCACCACCATCGAAGCCAGTCCTCTTGTCCTCACCTCCTACAGATGCCAACCAAGACCTTGACGACTACATCTCCACCTATTTCCAGGACCCACCATATGATGAAGAATATGCCAACCTTGGATCCGATCACGAACCCATCTCCAAAGGCAACTGGTAGTGCTGCCTTAACTATCTCCCACTCATTTTTGTCTTTTGCATGTGTCTTGTTGTACTAATTAAAGTAGCTATGTCTTGTTGTAATGATTAAAGTAGGACTGTAGCTTTTCCTGTCTTTTTGTAATAATTATATTCGCTTTGTAAAAATAAGCTTTTTAGGTTTGTCGGTTCCTATTTGTTTACTTTACTTTGTTTGTCTGTTTTCTCCCTCCAGCCCTATATAAGGAGGCTTTCTCTTCCTTTGTAAGGCAGAAGTTTTCAGAATTAAAAACCCAAGTGTTTTTCTCTCATGGCTTTCTAATTTCCCCTTATTTCTCCTTGCAACCCTGATCTTGTAATAGTTTACTTCTGTTTGCCGAGATTCAAGTATGCTTTACACTTGCCCTTATTAGCGGGATCCTGTGTATCGGAAAGAATCAGACTGTGATCCTAGGAAGCATAACTCGCTGTGATTCTCTGAGTTTTTTAGTTTGATGCATACGTTCATAGATCCTGAAGTGGCTCCCTAAGATGATTGGTGGTTGAGCCTTACCTGGATATTAAATTTATTCATTACACTGATCATCTGAGAAAATTATAGCGTTCATATTCTCTCTTATTTTGAACATTTTAAATTCCTACAATTATTATTTTAAGATTTTAGAGTACTAATCCTCTGCAGCTATTGCGAAGATAAGTTTTTCTTGAGATATCACGAATAATTTTAATAATTTTTGTTGTTTTAAAAAATAAAAAAAGAGTTGTTTTTCAATATGGTCATTATACATCCATTAAGGGTAGTCTACTTTGTTTTATTTTTTCTACAAGATGTATCTAATGGAACATAAAAAACAAACTTCACTCATTTTCTTTTTCATTTTTCTTAAATAATTAGGATACCATTTTGATTAAATTGACAACTATTTTAACACTGGATAGTGTTGGGTGCCAGTACATTTATCACGCATAAAGACTCCTGAACCAACTGAGTTTTTCTAGACCAAAATATTTTAAAGTAAGTGATTAATCACGGTTTAAAATGATTGATAGCTATTCTAAATTCATTTAAAATATTTTCAAGGCCTAAAATGATTGGTAACGATTTTAAATTCATTTAAAATATTTTCAAAACCTCTCTGCATCGAAGATACGTTATGACAATATTAAAAAGAAAAACAAATGAGTTGAAAATAATGTCCCAATAATTTACATATCTCTTACTATAATCTCTAAATTTTTACTTCAAAAGCCACTATGTAATTCTCTAATCAACAATAATTAGCTCATCGAATTCAAAATTGATTATTGTTTTCAGAGTAACACGTGAAAATAACTAAATATATTATTTGGTCTTAGTTAATTAATAACCGATGTGCAAAGTAGTTACTTAAAGAAATCAATGGTGTGTAAATTCATAGTAGTTTGATATAACTGTACTAACATATATGCTAACATACTACAGTTATCTGTGTGTTTTGAAAACTAAATCTTTTTTTGAGTTAAAAAGTGCCAACTCCAACATATAATTTTTGACTCTGCGCCACTATTGCTATGATAAGATAAACCTTAACCATTAGTTCATACATGCTGGCTGGTATCTGTAAAAGGGTATCAGAATACCCAACAGTATTACATAGTAAGCGGCGTATCCTCTGAAGATCGAATCATACTTTTTGACTACTAATCTTCTTGCGAATAGAAGACCATGCTGAAATGCGTTTTAATTTTATTGGTCAGTGTAATATAAGTCAAATATATATATATATGAATTATCCAGTGACACTAAATGGCCCATGTTGTTGGTCAAATACGAATTAATTGTAGTTTGAATATTGTAGAGCGCATCATTGCAGCTGGTTGCACAATCCAAAAAGCTTACATCTATGTACAGATTAATATTAGCAAATATTTGAAGCTATCATATAAATTGGTAAAGCATTCATGCATGACTTCAAAGAGAGCTAGTGCCCTTTTTAACTTCATGCCCATCCATCATACCTATTCTTCTTCCAAACATCATTCTTTCCACTTTTCTCTGAAGAGCTCTCCCATTCTCACCACTTTTTAGCCAAATTTACATCCTTTGTGAAGTAGGAAGAGGTAGAATGACATCATTAGTACATACACTCTACTTTGGACAAAATTATTGTGTCTTAATATTGAGATCATCACGCCATTCCGTCTAATATGAACAACGGCTTTTTTTTTGTTTTTTGTAGTGAAGTAACACAGTACTTTGTTTTCTTTAAAGATGAATATTCTTTTTCATATGTTACATGTTGCTAAAAGCACTTTTTTTGTCAAAGGTAAATTTTATAAACTAAACCAATATACACAGTCATAAGGGGTTTATCCTAGGTAATAACACGTACTATCACTACAAGAATTATGTGTTTTAATTGCAGTCAAGGATGGCGTTTTATACTAAAATGCAATGAAAGGTGCATTTTGTATGTGGGAGTAAAGAGGGGGAACGAAAATCTCCAACCTGCCTAAAAATTCACACAAAAACACTCCCTTTTTCAACCTCTCTCTTTCTCTCAGCTTGACTCTCTCTCAGCTTCAACCCTCTTTCTCTCACCTTCAACCTCTCTTTCTCTCACCGATCTTAGGGCTCACCGAATCTCACTCTCTCTCTGAAGTGCCCTTGTTCTCCCAGCAATGAATTGCCTCTATTGTCTCTACAATGAAGCGCTTCAGCTCTCCGCAACAAAGCTCTCTCAGGTATTTCTTGCATGCATCACTATTTTAAGTATCTGTCACGGATTTGTACACGACTCTCTGTGTGAGCTCCGTCTCACAACTTTAAAGCTTCTCTTCATTTTAGGTATTGTCTGTCAATGTCTTCCCCTTTCTCTGTGGAAATGGAAACGAAGTTTGACTTGCCTATCCTACTTATAGTTGGCCTTTGTAAGATTTGTACAAGTTCTCATTGAAGAAACCTTACCACTTTGAAGGCATAAATGATTTCTTTTTGGTTATTGTCTGTAATGATTTCTTAAGATTGATGGTCGAGTGAATACATATGTAGCTGCAGTGAAATAATTGTTCAGTGTAGTCTTGTGTACCATTTATTGTTTTGGGGTTATATCAAGAAGTGTCGTTGAGATATTCACATTCTATAGATATGGAATAATATGTTCTTTTAGTTTGAAGCTTAAATCGCCTTTAATGGCGGTTCCTCTTAAAGGGCAACTTCTATCTTTTGGCATTTTCACTTTCCTTAGAATCTCCCCCATTGCTTCAGTAATATGAGTTCCAGGAATGTTCAAAACAAGGCAAGAAAGAAAGACAGACAGAGTAATAATTTTGTAGTATATGCTTTCTTTTCTTCCTTTTATTTGTATTCTAAATTAGTATACGTATGGAAATAAGCATATAATGCAATGGTGGTGGGTTAAAAAGTTACATTTGTAGACCCCTTTTGTCCAATTATCTTATTCTCTACTAAATGTGTAGGCCTCTCTGGCCAATATGTGTTTGTTAATGTAATGTAATTGTTATGGGCTTTGGCTATTTTTGCAGTTTTTTTTCCTTTTAAGTGATGGGCTTGTTACAGTACATGGCATAATTGGCCATATCATATAGAAGTGTTTTCATTTTTATGTGAATTCTTATGCTAACTCTCTGCATATTCAGTTACTAATTTTTTTCTTTTTTGGGTTAAAAAATCTGGAATGATCTTTGTTAAGATGTGGGGAAACACGATAAAGGAAGTAGGTTTTTGTTAAGTTTAAAAAGTTTGATTTTTTGCATATTTGGGTACGGTGGGAAAAGTGGAAAGAGCCCAAAAACAGCCGCATTTAAATCTTGGCATGGGGAAACTCATTTTCTGTTATATATAGCTTTAGTGAATGTTATATCTTGAAATATGGCATTTCTCTTCATGGGGTTGCCAAAGCAGTCACCTACTGCATGATGATGGATGATCAAACGAGTAAAGAGATTTTACTACTAATGTAATAGTCATTTGGATCTGCTGGTTTATAATCAATTTGATGTGCCTGGATATGACATTTCTTATTACTCACATGGTTATCTTTTCATTGCTTCACTTCTCTTGTTGTTTCAGTGAATCCTTCATTGTATAGATTCTAATGCTTAGCTTTTGGCTAGTTTATGTTGTGTATAAATGTAGTTTCTTGAAAGTATCTAGCTATGCCAATTGGAGTAATAAAATTCCTTCAAATTAGTAGCTAACAAAGACTTTAAGTTTTAAGATTTTGTTATAATTTCATGGTCTTCTCTTTAAGGTCGGTGAAAACAACCATCCGATTCATAAAGGAGGCACCTAATCTCTCAGTTAGTGGTTCCAATGTGTACAATAATAATCGTCTCATCATGGTATGTATGTATGAGTAAAGCTGCCTGAATTTCTCCTGTAACTTGGTAACTTGTTAATCTGTTGCCACAAATTATCTTGCGTACAACCATATAGGATATATTCAACATCATCCTTTATGCTTTTACTTCAATCCCTACATTTGATATTCATTCTCAAGGTTCAAAATCAGTTTGGGTGACCCAATAATTGTTATTGTGGCACTAATTGATTTATTGATAATTTTGGCGTTATAGTATAGGATCTCTGCATCCTGTATAGAACTGTAAAATTACATAAAAATGCTAACAATGCAGTAAATTTATTGCAATTGTTTCAGCCATTCTGGAAAGTCACTTGTGATGGTTCTACAAAAGGGAATGGCGTTGTGGGTATTATGCCTTCTATCTGCATTCTTCATATTTATTCCCCTTAAGATAAATTATATAACCTCAATTATTTATTTTATTGCTTCACCTACTGTAGGGGTTCTTGAGGCAAATTTTATGGAGCTTGCGCATGACAAGCAGGATTTTGAGAGATCATCCATATTTATTTTGCTTGAGAATAGGCTATAACAAATGGCAATGGACTATTTGTAGGTAACTTCGTAACAACTCTAAAACCTTTAAATATTATGCATTCAAAGTTTGGTAGGGCATATGGCCATCACTTGGAGATGAACGTGTTTCATAGAATTTTCATTGGGCCAGTTATCAGAACATTTATCATGTTTCTCTTTTGGCTAGTCCAGTTGCTTAAGGATGACGAGGAAGGTGGAAGGGTCTCAAATCAATTGTAGCAATAGTTTATTAGATGGTTACAACATGAGCTGCATAAATTGGATTGTTAACCATATTGTTTGCATTAATGTTGTCTCAAAATTATCAAGACTTGCCCTGTAGATATTCAGAGTAATACTTTTAGGTCCTATATAAATGTTAAAGTTAAAGTAGAGCACTACTTCTCGAACAAAGTTAAATTTCTTGATTTTGCCAACATTGTAATTATGCCTTTCCCAAAGAATTTTCATGTGTTAACTAGCACTATTTTAGTTTCTTTTTTATCTAAGACTAAATTTCAGATTGGACTGAGGAAGCAAAAGTCAGAATGAATTTTTTTGGGGGGTTGGCAAAAGCTGATAGAGGAGTGTTAAGTCTATTGACTTTTTTTTGTTCTTGTACGTTAGGTTTATTAATCGACAACATAGGACTACCTATGCTATTTTTTAGCTACTCATAAAATACATACACAAGCTATTACTTGATATTCATTTGCCACTATATTTTTTGTGCATAAATGTTTTAAGCACACAAAAAGCTAGTTGGTAAAATATGAAACATGATACGTTGATTATTTATACAAACATCTTCTTTTTTTGGAAAACAAATTATTTTGAAAAACAAAAAGTCTAGCTACCAAATAGAAGAGGCAAATATGAGAAAAACAAAGTAAAAGACAGAGAACAAAGGGGAGTCTTTTCTCTCTCTCTCTCTATCTCTCTCCCCCCCACACATTCTCTCTCTCTTCTCTCTCTCTTTCTCTCTCTCTCTCCCTCTCTCCCTCTCCCCCTCTCTCTCTCACTCTCACTCTCCCCCTCTCTCTTTCTCTCACACACACTCTCTCTCACTCACTCTCCCTCTCTCTCTCCCCCGCTCTCACCCTCTGCCACTATCTCTGTCTCTCTCTATTTTAATCATAGGTTTGATTTGATTGATTCTATAGATTATGCAATTCTAAAAATCTATTTGGTGGCTGATAGTTAAAACATATCGCTGAAATATTTCCAATACTGATAGAGATAGATAATTGATGTAATTTACGGAGTTTAATTTAGAGTTTTCTAGATGGAGTTATGACTGTTTTTATCTAGAGTGTGCAGGCTGACTGCTACTCGAGAATGGATGAAATTGATCTCTTTTTGTGTTTCTTTTGAAGTTACTAGGAGTTAGTTAACCAATAAGCAATGTAATCTGAATGGGTCAAGTCATCATCTTAAAGTCAGTAGTTTGCATTAATTTGTCTTGAGAATGGATGTAATATCACTTGGAAATAACCTATGCTTGTTGGGTTGTTCCAAGTTTTCACTATATATACCGTAACAATGTACGCCTTTGGCAATCCAGTTAATTTTGAATACAAGTTAGGCTTGTGGTATACACACATTAGATGTGGGGCTCTGATCCACTTAAGGGACCTACATGGCCAAAGGTCATAGTTCCTATCTTCCATAGATTGTTTTGTAGTTATTCTTTTTGGTTCTGTCCTTTATTTGTAAATGTCTCATATGGAGTAAAAGGATTGAATTGAGGGAGAAAAAGTCAGATTGGATTTTTAGGGTGGGGAGTAAAAGCTCATAGATAAGTGTTAAGTGTTGATTTGTTCTTGTACGTTAGGTTTATTAGTCATTAATTTTCGTGTGTTATTAATCATTAATAATTATTTTACTTTATTTATTTCTCTTTAATCATATTATATTGAATCGTACATTTTCCACATTATTTTCTAGATTCAATTTTTATAAATGAATTTCTTATTTTTCTGGATTGCTCAAGAATCTGCAGTTATAATTATACTTCAAAACAAAGTCAACAGAAGCAAGCAAGCCACATGTCGTCTCGACATCAATTTCTGAAGCTTCATAATTATATTTGGAGTCTTACTAGATTTTAATCATTCTCTTAGGATATTACTTTTGCTTGTTCTATGTAAAAATCAATATGTATTTGTCATTTGAAACTATGATTTTTAGCGGACAATAGTTTGTAACAATTTTGAGTAATAAAAATTAAAAGTTATGTGATGTTATTATTTTTTTGATATTTTGTCAAAAATATTATTTTTTAAGTTTGTACAATAGCAATAATAAGTAATATAAAAAAACTTATAATAACAAGATGTTACAGATAATATAGCATAAAAATGCTATGAAAAGCATTTGACAACGTTTAAAAAATGTTATGGTAAGTTTTTACTATTGGTTTATAAATGCTATCATTTTTTTACCATAACATTGAAAAAACGCTATGGTAAGTCTGTCATAGCATTGAAAAAATGCTATTGTAGGGTCAGACTTTTAATAACGTTGACAAACATAGCATTTAGAAAAATGCTATGAAAATGCTACGATAGCATTTTTTTGCCGCTGTCGTAGCATATTTTCGTTGTAGTGTATAGTGCTACAGCTCAGAGCTAGATACGTAATATAAAACACGCTGCCAAAATAAGGAGCAAACAAGACAAACTGAAATGAATATACTATAATAGAGATACAACACGGAACTCACATCAGGGAAAAAACACAGAATAAACAAACCAAGAAAATCAACACCAAACCAGAGCACGACACAATAAACCTATCTATTAAAACCTACATAATCCACCACGAGCTAAACACCTCAATAGCTACATCAAGGTGCGCCACTAATCAACACAGAGCAAACCTAAAAGCACAAATACTAGATAGTCAAAAACCAAGATCGAAAACACCGATCGATACCTCAGAACGACCAAAATGCGTGAAACCCTAGACATTGGTTGAATCCCAGAAGATTACAACTCACCTGATATAGCTCAGATATCTCATACATCGCTCACCTCAGAACTGGATACCTCTCTCGATGAATTAAACTGCCAATGATGAGAAATAGGATCTTGAGCATAACCATGAGATTCAAAAGCAAGGGAAAACTTGTCAGTGGATAGAGAGGAGCAAACACTGTCCTAGCATAGGCAAAAAACCTTATTCTACTTGAATTTGAGATGAAACCCAGAAGAGAACGCTGGTGACCACCAGATTCATAGACATCGGTGGCGATGAACGAGTCACGAGGCTTCCAAAACCGACAATGCTTAAACACGCTGAAGGAGGAATCAAATCTAGAACAAAACTCCAGTTCAACTGCACCTCCAGACTAACTTGTAAATATTTGTGAAGAGAAATGATGTGTATTTATAAAGGACATAAATGTTAACATTTAGGAAGAAAAATTTCAAGTTTTAAATTTAGACACAAAAAGGGCAATAAATTCTTGACCAAAAAGCCAAATAATACTCCTACAAAAAATAAAACAATATGAGCAAAAATAATTTGGGTAAGCTCCATCTCTCTTTATCTACTTGAAGTTGAATATTACCTTATTTGTGATTTGCTATTATCTTCATCTCATGTATTTTGTCTATTGTGCAAGAGAGAATATGATTTTTGTTGTTAGACTTTTTATGGATATGGACATAATTTAAGAATATGTATCCTTAAATAATTTGAGCTTAATAAAGTAAATAAAATGATCAAAATCCTAATAAAAATTACATGAAAGTAAATATCTTCATTATCTTCAATCTTCATGCTTTGTTGGCTCCTAATGAAAATAAATATATTCATTGTCTTCAATCTACATGCTTTTGTAGTAATTTTCAAATAGCCTATGTAAACTTAATTAAATTTATTAGTAACTTCAATACTATACTCAAAAGTGTTAAAAGCCAACTTCAAAACGAGACTAAGGTTCTTCCTTCTAGTTGTTTGGGCTAACTACTCCAGTATGTGATCCCAACTAGTCCAAGTACAATTGGCATCATACAACTTAGTGATAGTTATCCAAACAATATGAACATAGGAGTAGTAAAAAAACAAGTTGTTCCTAGTTTTCAAATGATTCATACATAGTAAAAGTCATGATCTTGAGAAAGACCCAACTTTTCTTTAGTGGCGAGTCTATTCTTATAAGTGAGCCAGGTAATGAAGCAATGCTTGAAAATGTTACATGAAAACCATACAAATTCATACCATGAAACTTCTTCTCAGGCTGAATGAGAGTGTTGGAAGCTAAAACTATAGAGTAGGTGCCATAAGGTGCTAGATTCCAGATCCACTTATCAGGAATAGAAGATAAGGGGGAGGCATGTTCAAGGATGCAACTTTGATTTCCATTAGTTATGGTGTTAGTGGTAGGCCAAGATCATTCCCCAATATTGATAATCATGTTGGCCTTAGTGTTTAAACTCCAACCAGTATCCAAGGTAACACTTCTTACAAACCTATTAAAAAGGATGCCAAGCTGGTGCCATGGGTCATATTAAAGAGAAATAAGAATCCATCCTCTATTTTAGCCAAGGAGTTAGCAGTAACCACTACCTAGATTTGAGAAACTCTTTTTTAAATCCAAGAGCAATTAGTGGGAGGTATGACAATGAATATGGCACTTTCTTTGATAAGTGAAGATGCCACCTATTGCTCTATATAGAACTAGTAGGATTGGCGTTGTGGAACAAAAGTTGTTTACAGTGGCATCATAATTCCAAATAGTAAGATCATTCAAGAAAAGACCACCATATTTTTGGAAGACACACCTTAGACCATCTAAAACCTGAGAGCAAGCATGCCTAATTGAATTTCCAAAAAAAATTTACTTTCTCGTGATGGCTTCAATATTTATGAGAATTCTTTTGGGGAGGATGAACGGCCAGTCCAAAAGATCTATGTAGCCATGAGGACAAATTGAATAAGTTGAAGCCTTCCTATAAATGAAAGGTGATTACCTTCTTATGTCTTAATTTTGTTGGTGATCCTGTCAACTAGGGTAGCACAATCATTCTTCCTAAGCCTAGTGGAAACCAAAGGCATGCCCAAGTATGTCATAGGTAGGTTCCTATGCTGAAATGACAAAAATCTTAAGGCAATGTTGTTTGGTATACTTAGAAACTCCATAAAGAAACACCGGGCTCTTAACTTGATTAGGCTTTAGCCCTATTATCATGTAAAATAGATTTAAGCTATCCTTAATTAACCTCACAGAACCTGCATCAAATTTGGAGAAATAAGGAGATCATCTACAAACCACAAATTAATAATTTTAATCTTCCTACACTTCCAATGAAAAATGAACTTAGAGAGGGAATAAGCATGTTGGAGGATGCAAGTCATAGATTCCATGACAATGAAAAACACATAAGGTGAGATAAGATCACCTTATCTCAACACTCTAGCACCATTTAAGTAGCCACACAACTCACCATTGATGTTGATAGAGGAAAAGACAGAGGTGGTTCATGCCATAATCAATTTGCTGAAGTGGGGTGGGGTGCCAATGCATAGGAGGGATCTTTCAATGAAGTCCCAACTCACCCAGTCATAAAATTTCTTCATATCCACCTTAATTTATTACCCGACAATATTATATCTCCTTTGATAAATCATTATTGACTTTTGAAAAAGGGAGATGTTCTCAACAATTCTCCTTCTAGGAATAAAAGCATTCTGGTTGTCACTTATCACATGGGGAAGGACATCTTTCAATTTATTAACCAAGATCTTAAAGATACATTTGTAAATAAAGTTGCAGCAGGATATTGGTCTAAAGTCATGCAAAGTTTGGGGTTGAGCAACCTTGGGGATGAGGGATATAACAATATGGTTGACCTGAGGAAGCATAATTCCAATGTAAAAGATTTTCATAATATCATTGATCACATCGATGCCAACCACATCCCAGACTTCTTGAAGAATCCATAAGTAAATCCATCAGGTCCAGGGACCTTAGAGTCATGATAAGAGAAGAGAGCTACATGAATCTCTTAGGGAGTAATATCCTTGGAGATAGAGGCAGCATGATGGGGAGAGATCTTCTTAGGATATAACTTCACTAAAATCCTCCAGTCAATTTTACTTTCATCCCCTTTGACACCTAGAAGGTTTGTCTAGTGTTGCAAAATTAGGTGCTTTATTTCTTCCCTCTAAGAAATTGTATTACCCTGGACATCAATCAACTGAACCAACCTGGCTTTACTATCGTTCCTTTTAATGAGCTTGTGAAAGTATACAGTGTTCTTGCCCCCTAAACTGATCCATTGAGCTCTAGACTTCTATCTAAGAAAGCTCTCCTCAGCTTGCCTAGAGAATATGAACTATTGGAAAACAAAACATTCAACAGCTTGGAGATTGGTGTCCTGAAGGTTGTATCGCCTTAAGCTTTTTCCAGTTTGTATCTTGTTTCAGGGGCTCTAGTGAAGATTTTAGTCCAATGTGTTCTATTAAGAGCTTTTAGGGCTATCTTGGTAGCTTTAAGTTTTTTGAACAGTCTATCCATGGAGGAACCATACATTGGGATGGACAAAGCTTGCTGCACACAGGTTATGAAATCTTCTCTATCAGCCTAAAAATCAAAGAATTTAAAACTAACGGGAGCTTTACTGGATGTAATATTGATGGGCAAGATGGCAGGACAATGGTCTATAATTCTTACAGGAGGAAAATAAGCATTTGAATGAGGAAACTCTGGCATCCAATGCTCATTGACCATATCTCTATCAATATTGTTCATAATGGTGCTTTGGCCATCCCTGTTGCTAGTCCATGTAAAATTATAACCATCATAAAATAAGTCCTCAACTTCAATGGTAATAATACAAGTCTTAAAGTTGGCAGTGCCCTCATCCGTTAATTTGGAACCTGCAATATGCTCTGAAGGGTGCTTGGCAAAATTAAAGTCCCTCAAAATGACCAAAGGGTTATGTTGAATAGTAGGGGCAACACTAGTGAGGTGGTTCTAAAGAATATTTCTCGTAGAAGGATCACTAGTTACATAAATGAAAGAAGCATAGAATAAATCCTGAGTTTCTAAAATGATAACCTTCCAGAATAAAGTTGTTTAGTTCAGTTAACCACATTGGCAGATAAGTAGAAGAGTTCGATGCTAACCAAATTCTATCATTAATTGCATGTGACTAATTAGCAATACAATTCCAGTTATCAAATATGCTTCTACTAATGGAGCTAAACTTTTACTTCTTAACCCTGGTTACAAGAATAGGACATATACTAAGCTTGTAATCATAACAAAATTTATAATCTCATCATGTTTTAGTGAATTGTTAAGTCTTCTAATATACCATGGAGCCTGATTAAGACTTGGAAGGGGTTGCTTTGACCCTGGAACTCCTCCTAAATCTGTATTCTTTATATTCTTCACCTTTTCTTTCCTTTCCTTTTATTGAGAATACTTAGAAGCTTGTGGAGTGCTTGTTGAGGTGAGAATTGGTGGTGCAGGTTGAGCAATATCTAGGCATTCCTTCTATCTTGATCGTTGTCTTCGACACTCAATCTGTTTCCCCTACTTTCAAGATCGATAGGATCTGTTGCGACAATCTGATCCTCCATGTAAAAGTATTTTGAATTGGCACATGCTCCTTCACTGAAATATGGGGTTCATATACCTCAATTCTTGATCTATTATCACCTAATGGTTCTGGTTCTTAGCTTGACCTTCTCAGGTTATGTGGGGGGCATGTAATGCACAACTGGACTCACTTTCCTACCCACTAACATCCATTGTTTCTTGGGAGCTTGTTTGAATGGAGCTCTAGAATGGTTCTAGTTCTTAGCTTGACCTCTTGGCTTAGAACAATCATGACCAAAAACTTGGTATTTACTACACCTCCTAGGCAAAACCTTGTTATCCTACTTTGATGCTTAGGCTTTTATTACATGTAAAGCTTTACAAATACACACTCTAAGATTTTAGATGAACATCCACCATAAAAAAAACTCTAGCAAATGCGATTGTTGTATGGTTGTCTGTCAAGCTATCAACAAAGAGAGGAATACCTATAGCAGAACTGATGGCATTACAAAGAACAGGAGATGGTGCGACTGAACCTTGGTATAGAGGAGGCATTGGAGATCATCACAGTTAAGGTACCTGGGATAGCAAACTACCCTAGAGGCACACTGAGTCTTTACTTGTCATCCTACTCAATCCCTCCCCATTTCCCAATTCATTGGGAACACCCCAAAATTTAACCCAAATAAGGATAGTGTGTAGAGCATCTTTATACATTTTCATATCTTCATTGCATGCCTTCAACTTGATAGGCCATAAGGTGCCAGGGTCCCTCACCCAAGATAGCATCTCTAAGATCCGTGGTGGAGGATTTAAAAAAAAAAGCCAGTGTTTGTTACCAAAACATGTTGCAATCCTCTTTCTCCCCAGAGTAGGTAAGCAGCTTGGTGAACCATGGAGAAAGGGGCCTCTTATCAATGAAATATGCTCTTTTTCATGCTTCCCATCCTTGCTTCCCTCTATTAACTATCTCTTTTAAAATCTTAAGTAGAGCTTCTTTGCCCTTCCTAACAGGTTCCACAAAGAAGAATGACATCTTGCTAGGCTTCTGCCCTTGGCTTTCATGCCCAAGAAAACCTATTAAGTAGTTTAGGGGAAGGAAGATGGGCAGGGTGAGGCTCACTGACTTGAGCTACATTTGAGGGACCAACTTCATGAGCTCCTCTTGAGATTTCGGAGGAAGACTGCTCTATTGGGATTACTATTCACAATTATAATCTCAGTATTCATCACCTCAAGAAACTGGAGTAAACTCTATTGGCATTGGTTAATGGGGATGAGCAGGAGTGAGAGTTACCATGGTTAACTTCCTTTCCTAGTCCTTTCTAACTTGGGGAATATGAGAGGAGACAAGGATATCTTCCCTAGGAAAAGTAGCCAAGTAGGATCCGTATCCAAGAGGTGTGATGTGTTATTAGTGACATCATCATTTTCATCATCCCTCTCCTCCCTCGAGCTACCACCCTACATGGAAGGAGAAATGAGTTACTGCAGCATCATTTCTTCTATCAAACTTATTACTCCACATGGAACACCACTTAGCTAGAAATATTATTAGCCTAGCAAGTATTGCCCTGTTATTCATTAATTAAATATTGAATAGAAAAAAGATTAATTATAATATTTTTATTAATAAAAACATAAAACCAATCGAATCTTTTATTTAAGTTTACTAATATTAAGCTCCAAGTACTTCAATAAATAGAACAAGCAACGAAACAAAGTTAATTAGGACCCATTTATTATAAAGCTTAAAAGTCTAAATAAAGAATAATTAATACTAAATCATTGTTTGAAATTCTTATTTATTAAAACTTTTCACCGAGTCTGGTTCGTCCACAAACTGTCGTATCACAATCACTCATCTCCTGAAAAGTTAAGAAAAAATGGGATAAGCTAATGCCCAGTAAGTAAAATTTTACACATTTAAAAAACACATGCATATCCAAATCTGGTTAAATCATATAACATAAACCTTGTGTTTGACATACACTTTATAAATCATTTTATCACATTATTTCTTTTGCTTTAGCTTTACATTGTTTCATTACATTCTTTTCTTTACATAAATTATTTTTGTATTTTACGCGACCTTACTTGTGTAATGTTTAGACGCAGTGGAGCATTATTACGGAACCTGTTCGACTACCCGATGCTTGGTAGTATATAGTTGGATATCTCAAACGACAATTCATTAATACAAACATGAACAATTAAACATTGTCGGGTCCGCCGGTCCCACTCGCATCCCATTTCCCCCACTCACCCTTTTTATGGCATAAACGCACATATAATATTTTAAATTTTAATTAATTTATTATTTTCATTTTATAAACCATAACGTGAAATCATATATTTTCTCATTTATAACCATAAAGATATACTTATCATTAAAAACACAACAATACACAATCAAGCATTTAGCCACACAAGCAATTTATCACATAAATGAGGCTCACTTACAAGGAAACAACGAGAGTACTGCGACATACAATTCAGCAATAATAGTTTTTAGAGCATGACATCCCTATAGAGCGAAAGAGCTGCCTGGTGATCCCTAGGTTGCAGCACGTCCGGTCGTTAACTCCTCGCGCCGCTGCCACCGTTTCTAGGACCGACCGACGCCTCACCTGCACAGGTACCTACGTAAACATTAAAGTATGCGTAAAATTCTACTTACCTGGTGTCCTTAGTAAAATCAAATGAATAGAGAATGCTTCGAGTTACTAAAGCTCAAAGTGTCAAAACTATTCAGTTATACACCAAATTATTTATATATTTCACATTCATTGAAGACAAATACAAAATCAATAACTTAAATGAATAACATAAAATTTTCAGATCAAAGTAATGTCGTTTATCTAAGAATTTCACTAGTTTCATAAGCTATATATAAAAAGAAAACACAATTTTTTTGACTTTTGACTCCAGTAAAATAGAGTGCATCCTGTGTGCGCCAATGATAGGAGGGTACTTAAACCGTGTTAAAGATATTTTATCATGTGATTTTAGGTTTGCACAGGAAAAGGACGAAATCTTTACCTTAAAGGAGTTGCTTATTTAAGAAACTTTTTATCTGTTTATTAACTTCAGAATATTCTTTCTGTAATAGAAAACCTACAAAAGAATTACAGAAAACATACTTGAACTTCAAATAGCTAGAGGTTCATGGAAAGTAAACTAAGTCGAAGTGCATATAGTCATAATAAAACATTAAAATACCAAACATTCAAAACACATGAGAATGTACATCTAAAATCATTCACTGCACTTGAACTATTTATCTCTTATTTCGGTAAAAACGTTTGGGAATAGAAGGTTTTTTTATCACATATAATCAAGTACACCCTACCACTTGTACATGTCTAGGATGAAAAATTCTCAACCAACCCTAATGGCTTGTTCTTCAAGCGGCTAGGAAACTAGTTTTATCTTTCCGTTCTTGTTGTGCACAGTACGCAAACAAACACCCAAAAGAGATCAATGTATGACTGGAATTCAAAAAAATAAATGGCCGGCGAAGGGGAATTCGGGCTCTTAACTAGACTAAAATTAGGGTTAAAATTTAAATGGAAATACCTAAAATACCATCACTTGACCGATCAACTAACATTAGGATTACCATTTGGACTTCCTTTAGTACAATATTGCCTCCCCCCC
>QANY01012457.1:0-146890 GCA_003255025.1 Datisca glomerata | reverse complement strand
CCCCCCCCCCCCCCCCCGTTTTTAAAACAAGATATTTACGTACCTTAAATTACCCAACTATTTCTCCAAAGATATGTAAGTATATAAAAGGTAAAAATACCGCTTTCAAATTCTATTTTGGATTAAGTACGTAATTATATCATTCTACCAAACAATTAAACTCAAATAGCAAAATTACTCATTAATTTTATAATACAAAACAGTTATGAGAAATAAACATCAATTACTTTACAATTGAGCCAGGCACATCTGAGTCGTTAAGAAACCTCGAAGCGTTCATCTGCGAAACATTCAATTAATTCATTCTAAACATTAAATCGAATAATCATGACAATTGATTATAATTATTAACAAGTAAATACATGATTAAGCGCAAGGTTGGTTGTCATGTTACAATCCCCCCTCCTTAAAAAAATTTCGTCGTTGAAATTAAAACGTACCTAACAAATGCAGATATTTGGCACGAATTTCATCTTCGCATTCCCAAGTTGCCTCTTCCACTGAACAATTTTTCTCTAACACTTTGACCTAGCGAATCTTCTTTCGTCTTAGTTCCTTTTCTTCCCAAACCAGGATCCTAACGAGATCATCATTGGTAAGGTCTTATTGAAGGTCCAAAGCGTCATATCTAAGTGTTGTTTGCGATATGTACGCAAGTGCATGGTCATTAACAAGTAATAAAATGATAAGTGTCATTTTCAACATTGATTGATGAAAAATAATTAGCTAATCAAACCATTGTTTAAACCTAAGTTAAGTGATATAATAGTAAAGAATTGGTTGTTTAAGATAATCTAAAATAAAAAAAGTAATATTAATTAGAAGTGAGACAAAATAGAGTGAGAGTTGTGAAATCAATGGTTAAATGGCAAGAATGGTTAAATGCCCTTGAACTAAATCTGTTCAAACTGCTACAGCTTACCCAACAACATTAACCTCAACTTATTTATGTGAAATTGGTTTCCATCATTACAATTTTAAATCTTAATCAAACTTAACTTCTTCCCAAGCTAAAATGAGACTAAAGTTATCCAATATTTATTCCAGTTGTTAGGTTTACGAGGTGAGTGATATATGTCTATATTACTCATTAGTTACTTAGATTACCAAAGAATCTAGTGAACAAGTATTATTCAAGCTAGATCTATTGAACTAAACATTTCCAGAATTCAATCCAATGGGTTTCTCACAAAATTATGGCCAGTCAATTAGCAAGAATAAGCAATAAATACACTTGAATAAAATGCCATTAGTAAACTTACAAATTAAACTTTATTAATCAAGATTAAGAACTCCAAGCTTCATTAACCATCCTAGCTTAAAAAGGATTAGCTCATAATGACCTTTAGAGCAGATTTATACAGAGTTACAGCCATTGAAATACATGGAGATTAAGCTTTAAAGAAGAAGATAAAACTAAATAAAAGAAGGGCAAAGGGGAAGGTAGAAGAGAATAAGGGAATATCATCTTTCTGGTCTTCTTCCTTGGCGTCCTCTTTTTCCTTTTCGGTCCTTTTCACCTTTCTTATCTACAACTTGTCTTCTTTCTCTCAACAGTGTCCGCTTCACCTCCAAAGGGATGTACTTCCTATAAATAGAACCTCAAAATTAGTGCTTCAACCATAAATGAGGACACTTGTCCCATAACAATAAGAACTGGGGACCAATCAATGGAATCAACGCCAACTGGATAATGACTTTTTGAGCGCACGAGCTCATTTTTCTCACTTTGAGAAGCTAGTTGGACTAAACAATAAAACTCCCTACCATGTTCGCAAGTCCACTACTATGGCATCTGCCAAGTTGATTGCTCGTCTTAGAGCTCCTCACAAAAAGAACAAATTAAGTGCACAATCTACTCAGTTAATGCCATGTGTGTATGTCTATTGGACTAAACGAGGCACTAGCTGGACTAAATGATAAAACTCCTTGCCATATGTGCATGTCTGCTGTTGCAGCGATGTAGCTTCCTCATGCTGCAACATCTGCCAAGTGCACTACCCACCTTAGAGCTGTACACAAAAAGTATGAATTAAGTGCACAATATGCTCAGTTAATGCCAAATAAGCAATAAGGGTAGCCTAACCCTAAGGAAAGAATTAAAAGAAGAAAAATGACAAAACTAAGCTAGAAAACTAACATATCACTCTTAAATTCCTAATGAAATAAGCCTGAAAATCAATAGATACCTCTAAGACAAGCAAATAATCGAGAATTTGACTCTCAGGGAAAATCAAAATTTAAGCCTTTAGATGATCATTTTAAAACAACATTTTATGCTCACAAAAATCTCCAGTTTTACCTTGAAATAAAACTAATACCAAATGCAAGCCTATCACCCACAATGAGTGTGCGTGCTAGAGTCTAGAGTAAGCTCTCTCAAAATGCTTAAGCCACTTTAAACTTAGATCACATACTTAACTTTAGTGCTTAGAATTTTCCTCAAAATCCAACAATCAATACAACATGTGCAATAATCAACAAGCAGGAGTGAAGTATTTACATCAATTAAGTACATAATACAATAAGACATTGAGGTGCATTTTATTGATCCATTGATTTCTTTATTTTCATTTTCTTCCTCTTTTATTTTTATGCGGTTAAAATACATCTAATTTTATATTACCTTTTGTTGCAAATGGAAACATTCGTGATGAAGACACGGTTACTCAGTAACGTAACAAGCAAGGTTGCTTTACAATTTTTATTTCTGCTTTTGCTATAGGAGGCTGGTATTTCTAGCAACCTTTTAATATGAATGGCAACATTGGTGATGAAGACACGTGGTTACTTAGCAGCCTAAAACAGAGGAGCCATTCTAACTGTACTCTTCTTTTTCTTTTTCTTTTCCCCCTTTTTTAGCTTGCTATTCTTTAAGTCAGTGCAAGCTACACAATTACATTCAAAATTTCACAACAAAGCACCCTCCCCCAAACTTGCTTATTAATCACTCTTGCACATTATTTCCTCACTATTTTCCTAAAGTTTTAAAAGATAAGTATGAACATTAAGCCTCCCTTAAATTTAAAACTACCTATGCCTTTAAAATCAGCTTACTCAGGTTCTAAGTGCAAATGTTTTGGGGAATTGACTACACACTCAAGATATAACATTATCTAAGTGGCAACCTAATATTAGTTCTCTATTTTTTATCCATTTTTATCTTTTGAACTTGAAGCAAGCATCCATAGACCTTAAATTAAAAATTAAATCGCTAAGAGCCAAAACCAAAAATGGAACATTCAAACAAAGACAATGCATAAGGCCCTCTCTCCCAAACTTAATTTGTGCAGTGTCCCTACTGCAAAGAAATAAATTTAAAAATTGAAACATCAACCAGCAAATGAAATTTAAAACCAATATAAATATTAAACCAGAAACTGTGAATGATCATAGAAAATCCAGTAGAAGTTAGAAGACCGAAATTTAAAAGAGCCAAAGAAATAACTTCCCTGATATTACAACAGCTAATCCTTTAATGCTTGGAAGAACACCTTAGCCCTCCCCTTCCATTTGAGGTGGCCTGGAGATCTGACAAACATTTTTGCACGATTTGTAGCTCCTCTTGAATCTGGTTAGCAAAGGATTTCTCTTTCTATATCGTCTTCAACTATTTCTTGGTGTTAGCACTAGATTTAGGCTTCTTTGCTTCCTTGTTCTTCTCAAAAGATTTACCCTTAGACTTGCTAATTCTAGGGGTTTCCTCCTCACTTTCTGCTTGATTCTTTTTAGGACTAGGGGTTAACAACTTTCTCTTCCCCTTGTCCTTCTAGTTTTTCTCAAATTGTTTTGGTGGTGGTGGGGTACGTAGTTTCTCTTCTTCACTTTCTTCTTCCTCTAATTGCTCTTTCTCTCTCTCTCTCTCTCTCTCAGATTCATCCTCTTCACTATCCTCAATCTCTTCATTCTTTTTCTCTCCCTCATCATGTTATGCTTCCTCCTCTTGATTCATCCTCACCAGTCTCTTCTTCTTCTACCTCCTCTAACACTTCTTCTTCCTCCTATATCTCGTCATCACCGTATATTTCTATAGCCTTATCCTGACCTACTTGCTCCTTAGAAACTTGTTCATCGCTGCCTTACCTTCCTCTTTAGCCTTCCAGGGTTGAAGAATAGCTTTAGGGAAGGCATCTAGTTGCTAAAAAGTCTGGGTGAAGTTCTTATGAAAGGTTTTCTTCAAAGCTTGGTCTTTGGACTTTGCATATTCCCAATATGATTTTTGTTACTGCTTCCGGTGAAGTAACATTTCAAGGTCTTTTTTGTAGAGCCTCTTATTGGGCTATCTTCCTAGCGAGTTGTGTAAGTACTTGCTCAATATCAATGTTGTCCACTGAATATTGCTTGGAGGCATGCCCAGAGGAGGATGAAGGTAGCACAAATGGAGTACTCATGGTCTCCTTGCCTTTTTCAGCCGTAAACTTGCTATAGCTGTCAAGGTTATAGCTCCTCTATTGATTATATTTTCTTCATCACTTACAAAGGAACTCCAGCCATGAAACCTAGGTTAGTAACAAACAGAGAAAAAAAGTAGAAATCAATTTTATTACCAACACAAATGCTAATTTTCTAGAAATGATTTTACCAACATTGATTTATTTCCCATTAAGCAAGGCAGTAATAGAATCAACCTTTCTTGGGTTACAATCTGGATGTAAGTGGTGGGCACAATTTTAGTCCTAATGAAATGATACCAATATTTAGCTCTAAGTTTAAGTGATGATCTTAAACATGTTTTCATACCCTTAGCTGACACAGTGTGCCATTTAGTTCTAGAAATGGTTAACTCACGCAACATGGCTTTTAATTTCACATCATTAGTTTCCTTTGCCATAATAGAATATTCATCATCAAAGTCAGCTAGATGAAACACAACATTAATTGCTTCAAAATAAAAGGGAATAGGGGTACCTCTTACAATTATAGAGTCTTGGTCATACTTCAACAAATTAACATAGAACTCTCTTACTAGGGGCACCACGACACTCTCAAGATGAGAACATAATTTCTTCCAGTTTTGTTGAATAATTGTTGCAATGTCTTTGGGCGGTCCCAAAGATGGGATATTCTCATGTAAAAAGCCCTTCACTTCATGGAATTTCTTGGCTCTAAACTTCTTTGGTTGGCTTTTCTTTTTCATGTCTGGAAGAGAAAAATGAACTTTTTAGAAACAGAGGGGTGGCACTTAGGGTTTTGAAAGTGACATAACTTTGGGGAAGGAGAAGATAAAATACTTTTTTGAGGGTTTGTGAATGTGGTTTCTTGGTAGGGTTGCGTTGAGTCTTTTGAATGTAAAGCAAACGAAACACCTCCCCATTGCGCCATGTGGTAACCTCTTTACTGAATCATCTTGAAAATTTTGAAAAATATTTTCTTCGCGGTTAAGGTTTTGAGTTTTTGGGGAATATCTCTTTAAAACGCGAATATTTCTGAGATGTTTTTGTTGATTTGACACTTGAATGCTATAGCTCTCCCTTTTTCAGCTTTGCAACAACCAATTCTAATTAAAACCTTCTGTATGAAAAATGCCTTTCACTGGGACCCATTTTTTGAATTTCTTGTGATAATCAAATCAAAAAAGATATTTTAATTAAAAAGGATATTTACTAGCACCAGATAAGGAATACAAAAATTGAATGAGTCAATGAGAGATTCTAACCCTAATTAGAGTATTGACTTTAATATCTATAATTAAAAACAAAAATAGAGAAGATTATGGAAGAAAATATCCTAGGTAGCCTTCCATCAAGCTCTTATTTTAAGTCTTCAGCCTAACTTTGAATGATGGATCATGGGTCTTTGAGTGAGGTTGAGGTCTTCATTCTATCCACCTAATTACCCCTATATTGCTTCACTCTTTGGCTATTTACCTTAAACTCCCTACCAATCTTGTTATCCAGCATGTCAACAGCTCCATAAGGGTACACCTTGACAAATTTAAAAGTGCTTGACCATCGAGATTTTGATTTTCCTAGGAACAAATTTAATCTAGAATTAAATAGAAAAATTTGAGACTCTAGACTTAACTCTCAGGTCACTATCCTTCAATCATGCTATCTTTTTGTTTTATCCTAGTACAACCTTGAACTTTCATAAGAGAATAACTTGAATTCATCCCGCTAATTTAATTATAAAGCCCTATTCTCTCTTGCAGCTTGAAGGTGCAGATTTAAATTTTTCACAGCCCAAAAAGCTTTATGTTGTGGCTGCAAAGGCAAGTGACAGACTTTACGAAAGACTAAAGGAGACATACCTAATGGGGTTTTGAAAGTTATTCTCTAGGCCCATAGTGCATCATCTAGCCTGATAGACCAGTTGTTTCTGTTTGGATTGACCACTTTTCCAATATCCTCTTGATCTCCCTATTTTACAACTCATCTTACCCACTAGTTTGAGGGTGGTAAGTTGTAGCAACCTTATGTCTCACTCTATACATGGCTAAGATCCCTTGAAAGAGATTGTTGCAGAAATGTGTACCCTCATCATTGGTGATTGCTCTAGGTGTGCCAAACCTTATGAATATGTTCTTTTGATGAAACTTGACTACTAACCCATAGTCATTTGTTGGTAGGGCTGAAGCTTCTACCCATTTGAACATATAATCCACTGCCAAAAGAATGTATAGATTGCTAAATGAGGGTGGGAATGGTCTCATAAAGTCTATTCCCCATACATAAAGTAGCTCAGCTTCAAGAATGATATTGAGGGGAAACTCTTGTCTCTGTAATATGTTTCCTGTCCTTTGGCATTTTTCATAACACTTTGCTAGTTCGTGAGTATCCTTAAAGATTGAAGGCCAATAGTACCCAGATTGTAGCTCCTTTACTGCTATCCTCAAACGTCTAAAATTCCCTTTATAAGGAGAAGAGTGGCATTGCTACAAGATACTTTGCATTTATTCATCTGGTACATATCTTCTGTAAATCTGGTTAGAGCATTGCTTGTACAAGTACGGGTCATCGCAGTAATATGCCTCGACTTGTTGATTGTAGCTTGAATACTAGTCCATGAAATACATATCTTCTGTAAATCTGGTTAGAGCATTTATTTACCAAATGTAGTCTATCCTACATTTGGTAAATAAAAGGTAGTGGAAAGTGACATTTTCTAGTGGCTTTATTGAATTTCCTATAATCCATACACACTCTCTAGCCAGAAACTATTCTTGTTAGGATTAATTCATTGTCTTCATTTGCTATCACTGTACTCCTCCCTTTTTTAGTACACAATGTGCATGGCTCATCCAGGCACTATCTGAGATTGGGTTCATAATCCCAGCATCCAACCATTTAATGATATCCATTTTCACAACCTCCTTCATAATAGAATTTAGCCTTCTTTGTTATTGAATGGAGCTCCTACTTCCTTCCTCAAGTAAAATCTTATGGATACAGATGGAGGGACTTATGCCTTTTATGTCAGCCATTTGTTAACCAATTTCTTTTTTATATCTTCCTAATACCACTAACACCAGTTGCTCATTTTCACAACTCAAAGATGGAGAAATGTGGAGAGACATCACCTGGTTTTGATATAATATCTCCAAGCACAACTTCATCAATTGGCTTGCTTGTAGGAATAAACTGACAACTAAGGATAAGCTTGCTGGATGTGGCCATTTTGTTGACTTTGATTGTGTTGTGTATTAACAAGTTGGAGTCAAGAGACCACTTATTTTTTTATTATCCTTTTAGCCAAGCCATTTGGATTGCTATCGCATAATTGTGTGTTCTCCAATGCTATAGTGTTAGTTGGGATCACAGATTTGAGTGGCTAGCCTAGATAACTAGGAGGAATGACCTTAGGTCCTTAATCCTTAAGCTTACTTTTAATTATTTTATGTATAACCTGTGGATGGAAATAAATTTATAGGATTTTTAGGGTAAAACTAGATATACCACTACCCTTACTAAGATTATTGTTAATAATGTTAAGGATAGGACCTGGTCCCTTGGACCTATTCCTTGGACTCATGCTAAGATAACTGCAAGGATTCAAATTGTTTCCTAAACCTTCAAAAAGGAAGCTTTACATCTAACCATGTAACTTCCACCTCTTCTTCATTACTGTTATCCTCTTCCACATTTTCAAATGTCAGTGCTAGGAATTCTGGCTTGCTACAACTGTATCATAGGTTCTCCATCATAATAGAATCCATCACTATTATGGTTGCACATTCCTCCACCTCATCATCTAGGTACTTCATGGCATTGGATACATTAAAAGTGATCTCCTGATCATTGACCCTCATGGTTAATTCTCCTTTATGTACATCAATAACTGTCGTGCCAGTTGCTAAGGATCTTCCTAGTATGAAAGATACTTCCATGTTTATCTCTTAGTCCATAATGATGAAGTCTACTGGAAATATAAATTTGTCAACTTGCACTAGGACATCCTATATCTTTCCCTCTGGATAAACATAGGACCTATCACCCAACTGCAAGGTAATAGTTATTGGTTTAGCTTCTCCTATTTCCAACTGTTTCAAGATAGAAAATGGCATTAAGCTTATGCCTGCACCAAGGTCACATAAGGCTCTCGAACTATATGTCTTTTCAATTATAAATGGGATAGTAAAAATCCTAGGATCCTTAAGCTTGGGTGGTAGCTTGTTCTGCAAGATCAAAATGCATTTATGGGTTAAGGAAACAGTCTCAAACTCCCATAGCCTTCTCTTTTTAGTGAAAAATATCCTTCATGAACTTTGCATAATTTCCTATATGTTGTAAGGCAACTACTAAGGGTATAGTATTATGCAACTCCCTTAGCATATCTAGGAATTTTCTAAACTTCCCTAATAGCTTCTTCTTTTGCAACCTTTAGGGAAATGGAGGTAAAGTTATCTCTATTATTTCTTCTACTATCTACTTTGTAGATCGGGATGCTATAGCATTAATCTATTCTGTACTTTTCTTGGCTAGTTTATTTCCTTGATCCTGGCTTCAGTTTGCATTTTTGACTTGTCAGTCGGCTGTACTGCCACTTTCTCACTCCTAAAATGTATTGCCTTGCATTGTTGTTTTCCTTCATTTCTTGGGTTATTAGTATTACTTGGTAAAGTTCACTGAAGTCTGGTATCCACAACATTGATAAATTGTCCCACTTGATTCTATAAGTTTCTAAGCGAAACAACCTGGCTCTGGATCATTGCTGACTGATTCTAGATAACTAATTCATTCTTTACTATATACTCTTTCAATAAGTTTTCTAGTGCATTAGGTTGGTTACTTGGAGTTGGCTTTTGGACTTGGATTTACTGTAAGAAACCAAGAGGATAGTCTGGTTTGTTTTGTGAGCTTGATGGTTCTTCACCTTGATTGCTCTAGGAAAAATTTAGATGCTGCCTTCGGCTACGATTATAGGTATTAGAGTATGAGTTGTTATTCATGTTGAAATTACACACAACATTCACTGAGGTAGGATTTCCAGTACAACTCTAAAATAAATGCACCACCCCACAGTAGACATAATATACCTATGCTACTTGGTTCACTAAATGCTATTATCCTTTATTTTGATTTGTTGAAGATGCCATGCTCAAAGACTTGATCATATTAGTCAAGGAAGATACGTGAGTTGTTAAAGCTATAACATCATCTAAATCATGTATGCCTACTACTCTCTTACTTGATGCTGCTCTAGAGGTTGGCCATTGATAGTTGTTGCTAGCTATTTTCTCAGGAATCTCATCAGCATCGTTACATGACTTAGACAAAATGGCTCCAATTATTGAGGCATCAACCATGAGCCTCATGGAAGAATTCAATCGATTATAAAAAGTCTCCAACTAGATACAATATGGAATACCATGATGTGGACATTTCCTTAGCAACTCCTTCAATCTCTCCCATGCTTCAAATAAAGATTCTTCCTCTGATTGATGGAATGAAGTAATCTCATTTCTCAACTTGGCATTCTTTGATGGAGGGAAATACTTCATTAAGAACTTTTCAGCTAGATCATTCCATGTGCTAATAGGGTCTGCTGGTAGAGAGTTTAACCAGGCTCTAGCTCTATCCCATAATTACTAAGGAAACAACCTCATCCTTAAGGCATCATCTGATGCTCCAGGAATTTTAAAAGCATCACTGACTTCCATGAATAACCTTAAATTTAAATGAGGATCTTTAGTAGGCAGATCATTAAAATACCCTAAAGTTTGTAATCTTTGGAACATGACAAGCTTCAATTTAAATTTGTGGAGCTTGGATCTCTTGCCTCACTATTCCAGGGTTCATTGCTTAGGGGTAAGAATGACATAGTCACTAATGGACCCCTCCCTCTCATGTGCCATAACTATAACATTGTTACCATTATTAACATTCTTGGCATTTTGATTGTGGTTGTCATTCAGGAGCACTACTTCTTTATTAGCTGCCATCTCTCTTACTACAACTAACCCTCTATGTTCTCTGCTCAATTTCCCTAGAGTCTTGTCGATTTCTAGGTCAAAATTGAAGTTGGGTAATAACTACGTACACATAAAAATAAATCCAAAATCGTGCAACAAGGTAATAGTAGAATTTCAGTATAGTAGCCTAAGAAATAGATTTTAATTGATCTAAATAACTAATTTTTTCACTCAATACTTGACAACAGTGCCAAAAACTTGTTGTTTGAGATATGTAAGCAAGTGCACGTGTCATTAGAAAAAATGGAGGCTGAAGAACGACACTTGGGAACTTATCACGTTACGAAGAGGCAAACATACGATTGGCTGTAGGTGGGTATATAAGTAATAAAATGATAAGTGAGTGCCATCCTTTATAGGGATTGATGAAAATTTTTAGCAAATCAAATCAGTATTTAAACCTATGTTAAGTTTTATAAAAGTAAAAAATTGGATGTTCAAGATAATCTACAATAAAAATAGAGTAATATTAATTAGAGATGATATAAAATAGAGTAAGAGTTGTGCAATCAATGGTTAGATGGGCTATAATGGTTAAATCCCCTTGTTGTTGATAACCTTGAACTAAATATGTTCAAAATTTTATAGCTTATCCAATTGTATTAACATCAACTCGTTGATGTGCAATTGATTTCCATCCTTGTAATTTTAAATCTTAATAAAACTTAATTGATTCCTAAGCTAAAGTGTGGCTAAAATTATCTAGTATTTATTCCAGTTGTTTGCTTTACTAAAGAATTAAGTAAACAAGTATTATTCAAGCTAGATCTATTGAATTAAACCTTTCCAAAATTCAATCCAATGGGTTTCTCACAAAAATATGGCCAGTCAATTAGCATGAATAAGCAATAAAGACACTTGAATAAAATGCCATTAGTAAACTTGCAATTTAAACTTCATTAATCAAGATTAAAAACTCCAAGGTTCATTAACCATCATAGCATAATGAGCTTTAGTGCAGATTTATACAGAGTTATAGCCATTGAAATACACATAGATTAAGCTTTAAAGAAGAAGATAAAACTAATTAAAAGAAGGGCAAGGGGGAAGGTAGAAGAGAATAAAGAAATATTCTCTTTCTTGTGTTCTTCCTTGGCGTCCTCTCTTTCCTTTTCTGTCCTTTTCTTCTTTCTTCTCTGTAACTTAACTCCTTTCTCTCAACAAAGTTTCAGCTCTCCCTCCAAAAAGGATATACTTCCTATAAATAGAACCTAAAACTTAGGGCTTCAACCATAAATGAGGTCACTTGTCACAACAACAAGGACTGGGGACAACTTGATGGAAACAATGCCAACTGGATAATGGCTTTTTGAGCGCACGAGCTCTTTCTTCTCACTTTGAGGTGCTAGCTAGACTAAACAATAAAACTCCCTACCATGTGTGCTTGTCTCCACGTCTGCTGTTGTAGTGATTTAGCTTCCTCACACTGCAACATCTACCAAATGCAGTGCCCCCCTTAGAGTTGTAGACAAAAGGTACGAATTAAGTGCACCATCTGCTTAGTTAATGCCAAATAAGCTATAAGGATAGCCTAACCCTATGGAAAGAAATAAAATAAGAAAAATGACAAAACTAAGCTAGAAAACTAACACATTACTCTTAATTTCCTAATGAAACAACTCTCAAATCAATAGATAACTCTAATTTTTTAGAGTTATCACTAAGGACTTGATATGGGTCAGAAAGATACTTCCTGAACATCAAAACATGGAATATATTATGAATTCCTGACATTGTTGGTGGAAATGCAAGTCTATAAGCTAAATCTCTTATCCTCTCCAATATTTTGGATGGGCCTACAAAGCAGGACTTAATTTCTCTATCTTCCTAAATCTCATTGATAACTCTAAGAAATTGAGTTAGCTTAGCATTCCTAGTTCTGAATTGTTTCTTGAATTTAGTGCTTTTAATGCTTAGTTTTAGTTATTTGCTGTTTATTTAATTCTGGGGTTAGAGTTGTTACATTACTAGCCTTGTTAGTAATTTTTAAACAATTTTATGCATTAGGGTTTCTTCGATGTAGGGCTGTTTCCAGAGCTTGGTATCTTTCGATGTTGTGGCAGTCCCTGATGCTGCTATAGCTGTTGCGGTACATTGCAAGCTTGGCGAGTGGTCCAGTTGGCATTGAAAGTAAAAAAGGGAGATTCCTGTGCTAAGGAGAAACCGTAATCCTGACAGGTATTTGTAGCGCCTATTTTTGGTGGTCCCCAAACCCTTGGAAGCTCGACATGAGTCCTAGTGCTAAGGAGAAACCGTAATCCTGAGGCACTATAAAAGGGAAGTACATCCATTTTTGGAAGCAGGTTGGTGATAGCTAAAAGTAGCTGACAATTCCTTAGTATAAAAGATACCTCGCGCTGAAAGGAAAAAGGAAGAGGACGACAGAAGAAAAGAAGGCATTGAGAAAGAAGACAAAGGCTTAGAATAACTGGTTTATTCTTCTTCTTCTCTCTCTCCTGATTACCTCATTTCTCTCTCTGTTCTATCTCCATTTTGTTTCTTATGTTGTTGGAAAACAATGGTACTAGGATATTCTATATATGCATTTGAGCTCATTAGGAGCTTAACACTATGTGGCTAGTGTGGTATTATGATCTTGGATTTTGCTTTATCTTATTAACGTTGTTCTTGTTGTTGAGCTCTCTTTAGTATTTTGATTAATCTTAAAGTTAATTTCTATTAGTGATTGGCCACACCAGAAATATGACATGTTACAAGAGGCAGATATCTCCATAAAAAGTAATCTATAGGTATCATGCGAGGCGCAAAGCCTCCTGTGAAGACCCATGTGGTATCTTTCTTTTTACAAGATTCTTTGACTCCCGTAAAACGTTGTTTAATGAGGTTTTATGACTCCTGGTACTTTTATTCAACGTGTGTTTTTAATTCTCGTGAATTAATATGTACATGTGTTTTGTATCCTATTAAATCAGATACCATAAAATTTTTTGAATGTCATTCATATAGTTTTTGGTTATAAATTATGCCTTTTATAAAGAGATTTTCCTGAAATTTTATAAATGCTATTTTTTTATAATCAATTTATATGCACCTGTTACCTATTTAAACATTCAAAATTAATACATTCCTAGACTACAAGGCATTCAAACATCATTTCATTTTCACAAATATTATCCATAAGTATCATTCATAATTATCATATAAAAATATTAGTACTTAGTCTACTAATACAACGTGCTATTCAAAAAATAAAAAACATCTAAAAATTTCACAGGCGCTACAAAATAAATTCAAATTTTCATTGCTTAACTCTTCAAACTTTGATGCCAAGTTGAAAAGCCTTATGGGATTGTAGGTCCTGCATTTTAAAGAAAATATATAGTCAATGTACTTGTTTAAATTTCTCACAACTAATATACACTACAATTACAATGAATTGAATCCAACGTCATATGAATATAAAATTATGAAATGTAAAATACTAATGCAACAAATAGATTCCTCACTAGTAAAAACTTACAAAGATACTCACTAGTAAAAAAATGAGGTAGAAGTATACAGATACTCACTAATGCACCAAATAGAATCGAACGTCATATCTTTTTATGTTCAAGTTCTAATCCTACTGAAACTCTTATCACCATTGCTGCCACAGATACAAATCTATCACTAGAATGCTATAAAACACACATAACATGGACCTTCCTACAAGCAGTTGCATTTGTTGAGCCACCTGCAATAAAAAACAAGGCATAAGCAATCATCTAATAAGAAACAAATAAGGAATATAAATATGGAATAAATCCACCCTGAATGATACTGATAAAGATTTTACAAGAAAGGGAACAACATTTTAACTACTTACTGGAACTATTATGTTTACTTGTAGAAAAGGCTACAAAGCTAATTCCTGTAACAAGAAATAGTACTCCAATAACTGCCATTCCCACAAATTCTTGAAGCAGACTACAAGAACGACAATGTTAATTGAATTTTGGCCACTGCTATTTGTTTCAGAAGCTCGTTCACTGCCAACAAGATCTACAAGAACAAGTTTTGTTAATATTCTTTGGATACCAAACTTCCTAAATATTCTTTGGATACCAAAATTCCAATTATGAGAATCGAGTATCCACTGTAAACGGATTTAGTACAGAGTTAGATTTGTAATTTTCTTTTTTGTTAAACGTAAATATATTTCAACCAACGAAAAAACAACTTTACAAGGGGCAAACCCAAAGAGAGAAAAGAGAAACAAGCCCGAGCAAACCAGGAAAAAAACCAAAAGCTAACTAAACTCTAGCCAACTGCTCTCCTGAACAAAATAGATTTAGGGAGTCCTAAGAACACTGAAGCTTGAGGTTTAGATCAAACTTAATTTATTCAGAATCTAGATGTCACACATATAAGATTCATTGAATACCAGAATAAAATTTGATGCACAAACTTATACTCTTCATGGGTACTTTAATCCTAGCCAACAAATAAGTTGTTCAGACACCATCAGCTGGAAGCTAAATTAGCACACCTATAAAGAAAATACTTAAAAGAACAACAACACCAAGAAAAATAGCAAATATCGAAGAAATCAGTAAGTAGAAGACAAAATAGACAAGAAAAAACCTAGCAATAGGTGGTTCCATTTCATGAAACCATCTTCATCATCGCAAAGAGTAGAGAACATCGTTGAGAAGAAAAAACTCCTAGAAAAATGGAGTCATCATCGATGAGCATTGTCGTCTCTCTCTGGATTTCTCTAGCTCTTTCTAGTCAGAATGAAAAAACTAGAGAGGGTTTTATAAAAAACCTTGCAATTGGTGTCCCCATCTTCCTGCAACCAACTTTATCATCGCAAAGAAGCAGAGAGCATCATCGTTGAGAAGGAAAAAAGTTTCAGAGAAAGGGCATCATCATCACGAGCGCCATCGTTGTCTCTCTAGACTTATCTAGCTCTTTCTATTCTGAAGGGAAAAAATGGGCGAGGATTTTATTGTGCGTTTAAAAGTTTTAGTGGCGCGGATAAAAATTTAAGTCCCACTATTTTTCGGTTTCAACTGGGGTTATTTTACAGGATTCTTTTAAGACATTGTAGATTTACTTATTTCACAGGAAAAAGAAACCCTATTCTTAAATCGTGTCGAATCCATTAAATTGGTGGAATCTTTTGACATGAACGGTTTGGTTCGGTTCATTTTTTTGCCAAATAACTGATTGAACTGAACCATGAACACCTTTAAAAATTGGCTTCACTCTATTCTCATCAAGAAGAGGCAACAACAAGGTCCTCTTCTGTCAACAATAAACATGAAATAACAATATGAGGCGTAAGGACAGAATTAGTGTAAAAGGGCATGCATATAAACATGGAAGAGAATGCACTAATTTGAGGTGAAAGGACCAATCAATCCAAAAAAATTTCCGCATATCTTTTGCTGCGCAATTACTTGTTTCACAGTCAATTGACTTTACAATTTTTCCAAGGATTTCTTGGAGGCCTCTATGGCAAGCTCCTTGGGTTTCTTGGCACTCTCAGAGTAATTTTTTTAACCCACAGTGAAAGAAACAGAGAAAATCAAAGAATAAAACGAGACCCACCTTGACGAGAACTAAGCACAGTGATGAGACCCACGATGAAAACTTGTAGAAGCAACTTCTCAGGCGAAGCTTATCGAGAAAACTCTAATCGCCCACTTTCGAGAACCCTAACTCACTGTTCTAAAATCCAGATGTCAAAGAAGATAAATCTGGGGAAAATAAAAATGAAAATTAGATTTAAGACAAGTTCAGGTACCTTATCTTCCTTATTCAGAACTCCCACAAACGATAGAGTATTTTCCAGGGATGAAATAGAGAGGAGCTACTGAAGTAGAACATGAGCTACCTCAAACATAACCATGGCCTGGGATCGAAATATGCACACGATCCCACTGGATCGCACAAAAAAAAATAAGAAAACCCACATAGAGGGAGAGTGAGAGAGAGAGAGGATTTTGTTGCTCACACCTAGAGAAAAAAGAACCTCATGTTTCAATCTCGTGGACTTTTATTGCTTGTTAAATGATACGTGCACTTGTATAGAGACATGTTTCACACAATAAGTTTTTGGTGCCGTTGCTGGAGACTAGACATAGAATTTCTTTAATTAGGCCAAGTAGAATTTAATTTGAGTTTCCTTATAGAAGTTGTTGCCCCTGATCTATTTTTAGGAAAGTGAAATTTAATAGATGCTCAGGTAGAAAATATTGGACTTCATCTTTGACCTAGAAATTGATAGAACCTTGAGACAATTAAGAAAAGAACAAAGAGGTATAATTGTTGTAGCAGAAATGGCTGCATTTGCTGAGGATGAAGTTATGTTAAATGAAGGGAATAAACAAACCAACCATGTTTACAATGGAAACAATGTCATTGTAATGGCTGATGAGAGAGAGCGATCCATCAGGGACTATGTCATTCTCCACCCACAAGCTATAAACCCTGGCATAGTGAGGCCTGAAATACAAGGTCCTTAATTTGAGTAGATGCTAGTAATGTTTCAAATACTATAGGCAGTGGGGCAATTCAATGGCCTGCCCTCTGAAGATCCTCATTTACATCTATGATTGTTCATATAAGTGAGTGATGCTTTCAAAGTTCCTAGACCTATTAAAAATGCCTTAAGGATGATGTTTTCCCTTATTTTTTAAAAGACAGAGCTAGAGCATGGCCCAATTCAATCAATATATGGAATAACTTGGCTGAGAAATTATTGATGAAATATTTCCCCAACTAAAAATGCTAAGTTAAGAAATGAGATCACCTTTTTTCCGTTAGTTGGAGGATGAATATTTGTACGAAGCATGGGAGATATTAATGGCCTACTACTAGAGCATCATCTACTACAACAACCAAGAGAGTTGCAGGAGTCCATGAGTCAGATGCAATGACTACTTTGACAACTCAAGTTTCTTCCTTGATAAATATGATTAAGAATCTGAATATGGGATCTCCATCTACTCATAACCAGTACCAAGGCATGTAGCAAGTGGTTAATCACGTGGCATAAGTTTCTTGTGTCTACTGTGGGAAGGGAAACTTTTTTAGAGTTGTCCTAGTAATCCATCATCTATCAACTATGTTGGAAATCTCAATAAGGACAACACTAGCAACAACAAACCCTTATTCTAACACATATAACCTTGGATGGAGGCAACACCCTAATTTTTCTTGGGGCAATCAAAATGCATGAGCATCAAATGTGTAAAATAGGCCAGCTTATCCTCTTGGATTTGCACAACAACCATTAAGGCAGAAGAAAGCAGCTGAGCAAACTGGATCTTTGGAGAATCTTCTTAAGGAGTACATTGTGAAAAATGAATCTGTTATCTAGAACCAATCAACCATGATACAAAGTCAAGTAGTGTCATTGAGGAACCTAGAGAATCAAGTGGGTCAGTTAGCTAATGCACTGAATTCAAGACCTCAGGGAGATTTACCATGCCATACAGAAAACCCAAGAAGAAGGAAAAGAACATTGTAAGGCTATCCATTTGAGAAGTGGGAAAATGACACCTCACCCTATTGAAGAAAAAGAGGGCATACTTGAGACAAGAACCAAGGAAGCTAGTTCAAGTAGAAATGAAGCAGAACCATTTGCTGCAGCATCACCCAATACAACATCTAAGGTTGTAGAAAAGCCAGTGGAAGAAGTAGAGAGGCCTTTGCCTCCATTCTCTCAGAGGCCTCAGAAAAATAAATTGGATGGTCAATTTAACAAGTAACTGGATATATTGAAACAACTACACATCAACATACCTCTAGTGGAGGCATTACAATAGATGCCCAACTATGTTAAGTTTATAAATGACATTCTTAGCAAGAGAATGAGGTTGAGAGAGTTCGAGACCATATCCCTAACTCAGGAGTATAGTCTGATCCTCCAGAATAAGATCTCTCCTAAACTAAAAGATCTATCTAGATTTATAATTCCCTATATAATTAGAAGTACACATTGTATGAGAGCCTTGTGTGACCTAGGTGCTGGTATCAAGCCTTTGTCAATATTTAGAAAATTGGGAATAGGTGAAGCTAGAACGACCACCTTTACACTATAGTTGGCAGATCGATCTTATGTGTATTCTGAGGGCAAGATAGAGGATGTTCTAGTAAAGGTTGATAAATTCAATTTCCCTGCTGATTTCATCATGCTTGACTATGAGGCTGATAGGAAAGTGCCTATAATTCTAGGAAGGCCCTTCCTAGCCACTGGAAGGACTATTATTGATGTACAAAAGGGAGAGTTAACAATGAGAGTGAATGACCAAGAGATAACTTTCAACGTCTTTAATGATATGAAATATCCAGAGGAAGAAGTGGAACAGTGTACTGCTGTAGTTGTACTGGGCACTATAATGATGAAAAAGTTCTATATGAGCTGTAGGAAGGTCAATATGCCAGATTCAAGCCTAAAAGATTTGGATGAGGGCAGTAGTGAAGAAGAAGTTGAGGTTACATGGTTGGATGCAGGACAAAGCACTTCAAATTTGGGAAGTAGATTGAATCCTTACAGTTATCAGAAAGAACTTATAAGCCATCATTTCCCTCCATTGAAGTACCACCCTTGTTGGAATTGAAGCCCTTGCTAGTTCATTTATGGTATGCATGTTTAGGAGAAAACAACATTTTACCCATTATCATTTCATCATCCTTAAGTAGTAATCAAGAGAAACTGGTTCTAGAAGTCTTTGGGAAGTATAAGAGAGCCATTGGATGGTAAATGTCCAACATAAAAGGGATAAGTCCTTCCATCTACATGCATAAGATTTAATTGGAAGAAGGCTTTAGCATTCAATTGAGAAATAAATGAGACTAAACCCCATCATGAAGAAGGTAATCATGAAAGAGATAAAAAAATGGCCGGATGTATGTATCATTTACCCAATATCTGATAGTGCATGGGTCAGCCCAGTCCAGTATGTACCAAAGAAAGGGGGAGTCACGGTTGTAGCAAATGAGCATAATGAGTTGATATCCACTAGAACAGTCACTGGATGGAGGGTATGCATGGACTCCCACAAGTTGAATAAGGCAACCAGAAATGAATATTCTCCCCTGCCTTTTATCCACCAAATTCTAGATATGTTTGTTGGCAATGAGTACTATTACTTCATGGTTGGTTACTCAGGGTACAATCAAATGACCATAGCTATAGAGGATAAAAGAAAGACAATTTTTACTTGCCCATATGGAACCGTTTTCCTTCAAGAGAATGCCATTCAGGTTGTGCAATGCTCTAGTAACTTTCCAGATATGTATGATTGCCATCTTCCCTGATATGGTAGAGTAGACGCTAGAGGTATTTATGGATGATTTCTCTATTTTTGGTAAGTCATATCTAGCATGCCTAAATAACTTAGAAAAAGTCTAGGAAAGATGTGAGGAAACCGCTCTTGTTTTAAATTGGGAAAAATGTCACTTTATAGTTCAAGAAGGGACAGTCTTAGGACATAGAGTTTCATTGAAAGGCATAGAATTTAATAAGGATAAAATTGAAGTAATTGAAAAATTGCATCCACCTAGTTCAGTTAAGGGAATCATAAGTTTCTTAGGTCATGATGGGTTCTGTAGAAGGTTTATAAAGGATCTTTCAAAAATTTCTAAACCTTTGTCCATGCTGCTTGAAAATAATAGACCTTTTGATTTCTCTAATGAATGTATGACTGCTTTCGTCACAACGCTTATTATAGTAGCTCTTGATTGGGAGCTACCATTTGAACTCATGTGTGATGCAAGTGATAATGCAGTAGGAGTCGTGCTTGAAAAAAGAAGAGTTAAAATTTTTCACTCAATTTATTATGCAAGTAAGACTTTGACTAATGCTCAATAATTACACAACCACTGAAAAAGACTCTTGGCTGATGTCTTTACTTTCAATAAGTTTAGGGCATATTTGATTGGTACTAAAGTGACTGTTTATAATGATCACTCCACTATTAAATATTTGATTTCTAAAAAGGATGACAAGGCTCGTTTGATCAGGTCGATATTTCTTCTTCAAGAGTTTGATTTAGAAATCAAGGACAGAAAGAGAATTATATGTATAAATTTCAAAGAATTTACTGGAGGATTGTTGGCTGAGTATGAAGTAAAACACAAGATTACTACAGCATACCATCCCCAAACCAATGGTCAAGTTGTGCTCTGAAACAGGGAGATAAAAAGAATTCTTGAAAAAGTGGTCCATCAGAGCTACAACATAAAGCTTTTTGGGCCACCAAAAAGTTGAATTTGGATTTGTAAGCTGCTCGAAATCAAAGAGCGTTGTAGTTAAATGAGCTTGAAGAGTTCAAGATGTTTTCTTATGAGAATGCCAAGCTTTATAAAGAGAAAACAAAGAAATCGCATGATAAGAGAAGTATGAGCAGAGAGCTTAAGCCAGGAAGGAAAGTCTTGTTATTTAACTCATGGTTGAAGCTATTCCTTGGAAAATTGAAGTCCAGATGGTCTAGACCCTTCAGATTGATCAATGTATATCTCCATGGAGTTGTAGATCTACTTGATGAAAAGACTGGCAAAAAATTCAAAGTGAATGGCCAAAGGGTTAAGCAATATTGGGAGAATGAGGTTGGCCGTGTAAAAACCTCAAATCAACTTGGTGATCCATGATGCTTAAGGCCCAAGTCAGGATGAGGACTATAATTCAAGCATTTTTTGGAGGCAGCCCAAGGAGAATTTTAAATTTAGTTTATAGTTTATTTCAGTTTATTCTATTTTCATAGTTATTACTTAATTAGGTTAAACTAGTGCATATTAGGTTATAGATTTCCTTGATTCTAATTTAGGCACTAATATTTCCATCTTCAAGAAAAAAATGTTCGTCATAAGGATAAAATCATTTTTTAGGGTAGGATAGTTTGGATGAATGCTCGTTATTATCATAATATCCTACCATTAAAAAGCCTTTGTATGAATGATTTGGTAGGATCAAGAAATGAGTGGGGTCCACTATTTGATAGTTGGAAAAATAGGGAGGCGCCTATTGGACGGTTGACTGCTTGAGCACCAAGAAGAAATGTTGCATCATCAAAAGTGCCAGCATAGTGAATATGCCATCTAATGTTTGCACCCAAAAGTGCTAACCAATAAATAAAATCCTTAAAATTTTAAAACTTCCCCCCTAAAATATCTGCAACTAAATTATCCTTGATTTATTCTCTTGTAGGATTAGGCGGCTAGGGAAAGAATGCATGGCAGCGAGGAAGGGGGCCGTGTGACTGCGAAGAGTCCTTGCCCTACCTCTTACGTAAACCTGCCAATTTAAATAGCCTTCAAACCCTTATTTCCCCCACTCTTTTTCCCGAACCCTATAGTCTCTTTCTCTCAAAATGTCTTCTTCAAAATCAGCCGAGCATAAGGTGAAAAAAAAAACTAAGTGTCTTTCAGATATTGAAAGGTTCATCAGTGATGAAGCAGAGAAAAAGTTTGAGGAGGAAATCCGCACGAAAAGTTTCATGAAGAAAAATGATTTTGGATAGAGCCCACACCATTTTTGGAGCTACCAAAAGATATTGCAATAATTATCAAGCAGCGAAAATGGGAGAAGCTATGCAACCACCATGACACCATCTTAGCCCCATTGGTAAGAGAGTTCTACGTGAACTACTACTTCAAGGAATCCAAGGTAAGTTTGAGAGGTAAAGAAGTTTTTGTTGCATCTATACATTTAAATGGTATTTTTAATCTAGAGGACTTTGAGGACGACTATTCTGTTATAGCTGCTAATATTACTCACCATATTTTGGATGAAATACTTTGAGATTTAAGTATGCCAGGAACCAAGTGGCACCACGTTTCTGCTGAGGAAGCAAAAATGTGTTTGAGGGCTGCCTTGACACCCCGACCCAAAGTGTGGTACCACTTTATCTGTACTTCTCTCATCTCAAACTCACATTCAAACGATAACACAAGAAAGTTTCATTATGTTACACTCAATTCTTTTTTGTAAGACTATTAATGTGGGAAAAATTCTGTTGAAATAAATGAAGCTTTGTGCTTCAAAAAAGATCGATTCTTTAGTTTTTCCATGCCTCATTATGAGGCTTTGTATTGCTAATTTTGTTCCCTATCTAGAAAATGGAGAAAAGTTGAACAGCAGAGGGGCCATGAATTTGGTTGCCATATAGAGATTCGCTGCTAAGAAAGCTAAAGACCTAGTTGGATCCAAGTCTGAGCCATCATCCTCTTGTCCTTTTGACACCCCATCATACGGCTTTGACACAATAGATATGCACCTCATGATTTGTATAATGTATGAAAAGACCAAGCTTTAAGAAAAGGCCCAGAAGAAGTTAGCTGGCTTGCTGCAGCATCAGGAGCTGTAGCAACGGGCTTACTCGCAGTACGTCCAGAGTAGGGACAAGGCCTTGAGAAAAAAATTTAAAGAAGAACTTTATGAAGCCAACCGTGCCTTTTCATTCCTTCTCAGACATCCTTCTTCAATCTTAGAGGGAAAACGAGAAAGAGGAAGAGGAGGCAGACAAGAAGGAAGATGAGGAAGTAGGGAAGGAAGCTGAAGATGAGGCAGAGTAGAGAGATTAGGAAGTGGTTGAAAATGAAGGATACAAAGTTCGAGATGATATGGTTGAGTCTAAAAAAAGATAGAAGAGGAAGTTGTAGAAGAAGAGGATCTTGCAGTAAAAGATATGGAAATAGAAGTGGAGGAAGAATCTGAAAAAGAGAATGAGGTAAGTGAAAGTGGTAAGGAGGAAGAATCGCTGGAAGAGGAGAGTGAAGAGGAAGAGATAGAACCAATACCCCCACCCCACCAAATCCTTCACCCAAGAAGGTAAAATATAAAGGCAAGAGAAAATTATTTACGCCCATCCTAGAAGCTAAAACATTAAAGAAGTTAGAATCACCAAGGACCAAGGAAAAAGGAAAAACATAATGAGCCCAAAGAGATCTAAGAATAAAATGATAGTAGATGATAAGGAGAATGAGTTAGAAGAACTTCAGGCAAGGCAACCTCTAAGGGTAGAGGTGGCCTAAGGAGTTCGACAAAGCACTAAGCACCACAAGGGTTGCTACAGCAGCAAGGGGAGTGACTTTTCTCTTCCCTATTTTTTTTCTTTGCTTCTTCTCTCTCATGTCTATTTGGATTTATCTAGTTCTGGTTGAAATTTTTTTGGTTGGTTGAATGCATGATTTGATGGATTAGTAGCAGTGAGGACACTGCTAAGTTCATGTTCGGGGGGGGGGGGGGGGGGGGGGTANNNNGGGGGGGGGGTGGTGGTTAAAACCCTTTGTTTTATTTGATTTGTTAGTTTATCTATTTTAGGTTCTAGTTATCTTTTTGTTTATTTCTTTTCAAGCTTTTAATTTTAATGCATTGGCCTATTTTTCTCAACTTGTTTTGTTGTTGAAAAGAATAAAAAAACATTTTTTTATAAAGCCTATTGAGCTTAAGATTTTATATGCTAATTCCCCCCATCTTTTGCACTTAGGAGGAAGTTTAGGTGCTTTGGGATGTTTATGATACTTTAAGTTCAAGTGAGGTTTAGTGCTCTGTTTAGGTACCCTATTCTTCTAGAGTCAGTATGCTATCATTCATAGTAGAATAAAATAAGTTTGGGGGAGGGAAATGTATGCTCTAAGTTGCAAGCATGTAATATTTCTACTAAAAAATCCCTTGGCTTCTAAAAAATTGTATAAATAAAGAGATTAGAAAGCTTCTCTATTTTAGACTGCTGAGTAACTGAGTGCCTTCATCACAAATGTTGTCATTCACATAAAAAGGTAGCCAGAAGTATAATCTTGCTACAACATTCAAAGCATTAGCAATTATAAGTAGCAATCTTGTTTGTTATGTTGTTGAATAACTAGGGGCCTTCATCACAAATTTTATCATTCGTGTAAAAAGGCTGCATAATACAATAGGATTTCTAAACCTATGAAAAAAATGGAGAAGCCAAGTTAATAAGGATTGCAGTTTAATTGTAAATTTCCTTGTACTTTATGCTTATTGTTTATCCCCTACTGAGTTGTAAATATTGAAGTATGTTGTGCCTGGTTGAAATCGAATTGCCTAAATTAAAGTTTATTAGACCAATAATCTTATATTTGGACTATCCTAAGCTTTATGAAGTAGTGGCTCTACTCCTAGCAGACACTCACTATAGAGGATTAGGCTATGTCCAAGTTCAGCATGTTGAGAATAAGTTGCTTTCAAAGTTTTGAGCATGATAATGTTGATGTAAATTGCCAGCAAATTGAAATTTCTAGCTTGTTTTGAAATACAAAACTAGCTTAAGTAAAGTTAGTAGTGTTTCAATTAAATCTTTATAGTTTAGATCTACATCACTCGAGGACAAGTAAGGGTTTATGTTTGGGGGTGTGATAACTCTAAGAATATAGTTATCTTAGCATTCCTAAGCCTGAATTGTTGCTTGTTTTATGGTGATTTAGTGATTTTAAGGCGTAGTTTTAGTTTTTTTTTTGTTTATTTAATTCTAGGGTTAGATTCATTATAGTACTAGCCTTGTTAGTAATTTTTAAGCAATTTAATGCTTTAGGGTTTCTTTGGTGCAAGACTTCTTGCAGAGCTTGATATCTTTCGATGCTGTGGCAGTTCCTGAAGCTACTATATCTGTTGTGGTGAACCATAATTGAGCACTCATTGATTTAAGCAAGATTTTCTAGAAAGTAGAAGTAAACTTCAAATCACGATCAGATATAATAAATAATGGAACTTCATGAATCCTTACTATTTCACGCACATATAGCTGAGCATACCGCTCCATCTTGTAGGTACTTTTGACAGGTAAAAAGTGGACTGATGTAGTAAGTTGATCAATAATTACCCAAATAGAATTGTATCCTTTCAAAGTCTTTAGTAGACCCAACATAAAATCCATACTGATTTGCTCCCACTTCCATTCAAGTATCACAATTGGTTGTAGAAGACCAGAAGGTTGTTGGTGCTCAGCCTTGACCTATTGGCACATAAGGAAATGTTGTACATCCTCTGCTACATTCCATCTCATGCCAATCCACCAATAATCTTCCCTTAGACCGTGATACATCTTCGTATTTCCTAGATGAATTGAGTATGGAGTGTCATGGATTTAACTCAAATTTTCTCGCTTCAATTCCATATTGTTTGGTACTACTAATCTACCATCATAACGAAGAGCTTTATCAATAGTGATGATGAAGTCAGAATGTTTACCATCTCTTACCTCTATTCGTAATTTCAAAAGTTATGGGTCATCTAATTGTCACGTCTTAATTCTTTGAAGAAGATTTGGACAAATAGTCAAAGTAGTGAAAAAACTAGAACATCCTCAAGGCATAATCTCCAGTCCAAATCTTTGAAATGAAGCAGTAGAACCTGAATTCTTTCAAGGCATCCACTACCACATTAGCCTTACCTAGGTGATAATTAATTGCACAATCATAATCTTTGAATAGCTCAACGACTTTCGTTGCCTCATATTCAACTCCTTCTGAGTGAAGAAGTACTTAAGACTCTTATGATCAATGAAAATTTCACACTTAAGGGTAGTGTCTCTAGATCTTTAGTGCAAACACAATAACTGCGAGCTCAAGGTCATGAGTAGGATAATTCTTTTCATAATCCAATCATCTAACTATGTTGCATAAGCACACAACCAAGACCCATCTTCGAAGCGTCACTATAAATAAAAAACCCTTCATTACCTCAAGAAGTGCTAAGACTTGGGCAGTTGTTAAGCATTCCTTCGATTCTTGAAAGCTCCATTCACATTTGTCAGACCATTGAAATTTCACATTCTCTCTTGTTAGCTGAGTTAATGGCGAAGAAATTTTTGAAAACCTTTCAAGAAATCATCGATAATATCCTGCTAATCCCAGAAAACTATGAACTTCACCAACATTAGTTGAAGTTGGCAACTTTTAACTACTTCAATTTTGCTGGGATCAGATGGTATACCTTCTTTTGATATAATGTTCCCTAAGAATAGTACCCTATCCAACCAAAATTTACACTTCTTAAATTTGACAAATAATTTCTTCTTATGGAGGGTTTGAAGCACCGTCCAAAGGTATTGCCCATTCTCTTCCCTAAACTAAAAATAAATCAGAATGTCATCAATAAACACAATGACAAACTGATCCAAGTATTATTTGAAAACATGGTTCGTGTCCATAAAGGTTACATGGGTATTCGTTACACCCAAATAGCATTATAAGAGCTCAAGTCAGTCTTGGAGAAATAGCATGCACCTTGAAGTTAATCAAACAAACCTTCACTTCTCGGCAATGGGTACCTATTCTTGATATTCACACTGTTCAGCTCATGATAGTCGATACATAATCTCATCATGTCATCCTTCTTCTTTACAAACAAGAATGGAGCACTCCATGGGGAAAAACTAGGTCGAATAAATCTTTTATCCAGTAATTAGACTTTAAGTTCCTTAAGTTCAGCCGGAGCCATTCGATGGGGTGCTTTAGATTGGGGTTGTACCTGGTACAAGATCAATGGCAAAGTTGATTTCTCTATTTGACGGTAGACCTAGTAGGTCCTCGGTAGCCACGTCAATAAGCTCACGTACGATTGTTACATTTTCTATAGAAGGACCTTCTTCTAGTAACTCTATCAATGATGCTAAGTACCACATACAGTCTTTATTCAGGAATCACCGAGCCTTCATAGCTTGATAAAAAGGGTTATGAGGTTTTGACTTAGCTCCCATCAAATGAAAGTTGGGCATCCCAGGAGGTTGAAATAGCGCCTCTTTTCCATGACAATCAATAGTGGCATAGTTCTTAGATAGCCAATAGATTCCTAGGATAATGTCAAAGTCATGGACATCCAAAATGATAAGGTCGGCCGATAGTACGTGCCCTTCTATAAAAAATGGATAGTCCCTTACAACTCTACTTGCCTTCATAACCTTCCCTAAAGGCGTAGATACATAAAATGGTACTTCTAAAAGTACATAAGGCTTCCCTAATTTTTGAGCCAGCAAAGGTTTTATAAACGAGTGCGTAGCACTAGAATCAAACAAAATACAAACAACTATTCCATATAAAAAAATAGTACTTGAAACAACACTAGGAGTGGTTTTAGCATCTTCTTTAGTCATCACATAAACTCGAGCTTCGGTGTTCTTTTGACCATCTGTGTTGTAGAAATTCCCCCTACAGTCTTTAGCAAAGTGACCATGCTTACTACACTTGAAACACAAGTCTGTACCTATACGACATTCACCAAAATGTTTGATAACTCTAAGAAGTTAAAGTTATCTATGAATTTCCAAGCCTTATTCATTAGTAATCTAAGGGTGATGCATCAGTTTCTAGTCTTATCTATGTTATTTTCATTATTTTCATTATCTTTTAGAGTATAGGCTCCTTTTTAGCTTAATTGATCATTTTTTGAGTAGTTTATGCATAAGGTTGTGTTTTATGGGTAGGGTTCTTGGAAGGGTAGTCATCTGAAGAGAAAGTTGCAGTATGGAAAACTACATCGCTATAGAAGCATCGTTACACACATGGCAGGGACTTTGTCATTAAGTCGAGATGGTGCTCCAAAAGGGTGAGAATCTTGTGAGCTCTGAAAAGAAGTTATCCAGTTGGCACTGTTACTTTCCAAGTGGTGCTCGTCTAGTGCTGTTGCTTGGTAAGTGTTCCTGATGGACATTGAAGCTCTAATTTTGAGATTCCATTCATAGTAAGTACGTCTTCTTGGAAAAGAAGAGCCGACACTTTTGTTGAGAATTAGGAGAAGAAAAGAAAAGGACAGAAAAGGCATGACGTGAGGAAGAAGACAAAGGAAGATATTCCTTTATTCCCTCTTCCCATTCTCTATTTTATTGTATTTTCGTCTCTAAGCTTCATTTTCTACAAGTTTATCAATGGCCATGAATGTACTCAAATATGTCTTTAAGCTCATTATGAGCTAAATCTCTTAAGCTAGTATGGTTAAAGAACTTTATAGTTTTTATCCCTAATTAATGAAGTTCAATTTGCTCATTTCTTAATAGCATTTCATCCAAGTATATTTAATGCTCATTCTTATTAATTGACTGGTCATCTATAGTAAGATACAAGTTGGATTAAATTCTAGAAAGGTCTAGGTCGATGGACTTTGCTTGAATGATACTTGTTACTTGCATCTTATAGATATAAGTAAACAGTAAGAAATACATGCATATATGCTCACCTTGTAAGCCAAGCAAGTGGAACAAATATTAGGTAACTTAAATCTCATATTGGCTTAGGTATAACTTAATTAAGATTGGAGTTTAGGGCTGCAAGGATGGAAATGTGTTGCACATATTTGAGTTGCAGTTAATGCTAGTAAGAAGCTATAGCAGATTGAATAGATTTCTCATGGCAATAATGTCATAGTGATGGCTGATGATAGGAATAGGTCAATTAGGGACTATGTTATCCTTCAACCATAAGCAATGAACCCTAGAATAGTGAGGCCAAAGATCCAAGCTCCCCATTTTGAGTTGAAGCCTGCTATGTTCCAAATGTTGTAAACTGTTGGGTAATTTAATGGACTGCACACTGAAGATCATCGCATGCACTTAAGATCTTCATGGAAGTCAGTGATGTATTCAAAATACATGGATCTTGAGAAGATGCCCCAAGGATGATATTGTTTCCTTACTCATTAAGGGACAGAGCTAGAGCTTGGCTAAATAATTTACATCTAGATTCTATTAGCACTTGGAATGACCTTGCTAAGAAGTTCTTAATGAAAAAATTTTCACCTACAAAGAATGCCAAGTTAACAAATGAGATGACCTGTTTTCATCAATTGAAGGATGAATTTTGGTATGAGACATGAGAAAGATTCAATAAGTTGCTAAGAAAATGTCCACATCATGGAATCCCACATTGCATCCAGATAGAAACCTTCTATAATGGGCTAACTTCTACTATAAATTGATGGTTGATGCTTCAGCAAGTGGAGTTATTTTGTCTAAGTCTTATAATGAGGCTTATGAGATTTTGGAGAGAATAGCAAGAAACAGATACCAATGGCCAACTTCTAGAGCAACAACAAGTAAGAGAGTTACAGGGATACATGATCTAGATGCTATGACATCTTTGACAACTTAGGTATCTTCATTAGCCAACACACTCAAGACTTTGAGTATGGCATCCACAACAAGTCAGAATCAAAATGAAGGAATGCAACATTCTGTGAACCAAGTGGTGGAAGTATCTTGTGTTTATTGTGGTGAAGAGCATTTGTTTGAAAGTTTTCTAGGAAATCTAGCTTTAGTAAACTACGTGGGAAATTTTAATAGAAACAACAACAAACCTAGCTCAAATGCCTATAATCCTGGCAAGAGGCAATGCCCTAATTTCTTCTAGAGTAATCAAGGTGAAGGGCCATCAAACTCACAAAGACGACCAACTTATCCTCATGGATTTTCACAGTAAACTCAAGTACAAAGCCAACACCCATAGAGTAGCTTGGCGTATTAGAGAGCCTTTTGAAAGAATACATAGCAAAAAATGAGTCAGTGATCCAGAATCAATTTGTAATGATTCAGAGTCAAGCAGTGCCCCTCGAAAACTTGGAAAATCAAGTAGGAAAATTGGCTAATGCATAGAACACTAGACCTCAAGGTACTTTATCCAACAATACTGAAAATCCTAGAAGAGCGTGGAAGGAACAATACGACGAAACATTTGAGAAGTGGTAAAATGATAGCACAAACAATTGATAGACCAAAGGTGCAACTTGAAAACAGAGACAAATAAGCAAGTCAGACAAGAATTATGGTCAAGCAGCCTACAACTGTAGCATCTAAACCTGTAGAGAAAGCATTGGAAGACAAAGTAGAGAGGTCTTTGCCCTCATTTCCTTAGAGGCTGTAAATGAAGAAGTAAGATGGTTAGTTTAACAAATTCATGGACATGCTGAAGCAACTACATATAAATATACCTTTTGTAGATGCTTTATAGCTTATTGCAAATTAGGTCAAGTTTTTGAAAAATATCTTGACCAAACAGATAGGGCTAGGGGAATTTGAGAAAGTGACTTTGAATATGAATGCAACTTGATATTATAGAACAAGATTCCACCAAAGCTCAAAGATCCTGGGAGTTATATTATTCCATGTACAATTAGCAAGACCCACTGTGGAATAGCTCTTTGTGACTTGGGGTCAGTATCAACTTAATGCCATTGTCTATTTTCAGAAAGTAAGGAATAGGGGAAGCTAGGCCCACAGCTGTCACCTTATAGATGGTTGATAGATCTTATGTATATCCAAAAGGTAAAAAAGAAGATGTATCAGTGTAGGTAGATAAGTTCATATTCCCAACATATTTTTAATTCTAGACTATGAAGCAGATAGGGAAGCGCCTATAATTCTTGGAAGACACTTTTTGGCTATTGGCCGGACAGTCATTGATGTGCGTAAAGGAGAACTCACTATGAGGGTCAAAGATCACCACCTCTGTTGGAGAAAAATATTTGTCTACTTGAAGTATGCTTACCTTGGTGAAAATAATACCTTACCCATTATAATTTCTTCTTCTTTGAGAAGTGAATGCTTGAAGTATTAGAAAGATATAAGAGAGTTATTGGTTGGCAGATGGTTAATATAAAAGGTATATGTCCGTCAATATACATGCATAAGATATTACTTGAAGAAGGAAATGATAGTTCCATTAATCAACAAAGGAGGTTAAACCCCATCATGAAGGAGGTCATGAAAAAATAGATGGATCATTTACCCAATTTCAGAGAATGTTTGGGTCATTCCTGTTCAATGTGTGCCCAAAAAGAGATGAGTGACTGTGATAGTAAATAAAACAATGAGTTGATTCCAATAAGGACAACGACTGGCTGGAAGGTGCACATGGATTATAGGAAATTGAACAAGACCATCAGAAAATATCATTTCCCTCTGCCTTTATTGACCAAATATTGGATAGACTTGCTGGGAAGGAGTACTACTTCTTCTTGGATTGGTATTCAGGCTATAATTAAACCTTTTCTTTTGGGAGAATTCCATTTGAACTCTGTAATGCTTCAGCAAATTTCCAAAGGTGTATGATGTCCATTTTTACAGACATGGTAGAGCAAACACCTGTGGTATTTATGAATGATTTCTCAATTTTTGATAAATCATATTTAGATTATTTGACAAACCTTGAGAAATTTTTTGAGAGATGTGAGGAAACCAACTTGGTTTTGAATTGGGAGAAGTGTCACTTTAGGGTACAAGGGGGAATTATCCTAGGTCATAGAGTGTCCATGAAAGGCATTGAAGTAGATAGGGAAAATTTGAGGTAAATGAAATTTTCTGCCCCCACTTCAATAAAAGGCATTAGAAGTCTTTTAGGACATACTGGATTCTATAGAAGGTTTAGTAAAGATTTTTCCAAAATATCTAAGCCTTTATCCATATTACTGGAAAGAAACAAAACATTTGAATATACTAATGATTGTAGGCATTCTTTTATTGAATTGAAAAATGCATTAGTTTTAGCTCCTATCATAGTGGCCCCTAATTGAGAGCTACCTTTTGACTAACGTGTGATGCTAGTGACTATGCAGTGAGAGCTGTCATGGGACCAAGAAAATGTATAGTTCATTCAATTTACTATGCTAGTAGGACACTTACAGATGCACTGTTGAATTACACTATAACCGAAAATGAATTATAGATGTTGTGTTTTCCTTTGATAAATTTAGTGGCTTATCTTATTTGCATCAATGTTACTGTGTATACTGACTGTTCAGCTATAAAGTACTTTATTTCAAAGAAGGAAGCAAAGCCTAGGCTGATTAGGTGGATCTTATTACTTCAAGAGTTTTACCATGAAATCAAGGACAGAAAAGGTTCAGAGAACCAAGTGGCGGACCATTCTTTTAAGATTAGAGACTGGAAAAGATGCTATAGAAGACCTGACCATTAAAGAAACATTTCTAGATGAGCAACTCTTGGCAATTATCTAGAAGCCCCTTAGTATGCCGATATAATGAATTATCTAGCAAGTGGAGTGTTACCACCTGATCTCAACTGACAGCAACTAAATTTTTTTTCCAACAAGTCAAGACTTACTATTGGCATGACCCTTATCTTTACAAGCAAGGTCCTGACCAAATCTTTAAGAGATGTGTGCCTGAGGAAGAAGTCTAGAGCATATTGTAGCAATGCCACTCTTCTCCATATGGAGGGCATTTTAGAGGTTTGAGGACAACAACTAAGGTGCTTCAATCTATCTACTATTTGCTTTCAATTTTCAAGTATGCTCACGAAGTGGAAAAGTACTATGATATATGTCAAAGAACCAAAAACATATCACAGAGGCAAGAGATGTCCCTCAACAACATTTTGGAGGTTGAACTGTTTGATGTATAGAGGATAGATTTCATGGGACCGTTACCACCTTCATTTGGTAATCTTTACATCCTTATGGCAGTGGACTATGTGTCTAAGTGGGTAGAAGCTTCTTCCCTACCAACAAATGAGGCTAAAGTGGTAGTCAAATTCCTTTAGAAAATCATTTTTACAAGGTTTGGAACCCCCATAGCTACTATCAGTGATGAAGGGACACATTTTTGCAATAGGCTTTTTAAAATAATTTTAGCCAAATATGGGGTTAAGCACAAGGTTGCTGTAACTTATCATCCTCAGGCCAGTGGGCAAGTAGAGTAATCAAATAGAGAAATCAAGAGAATATTTGAAAAGGTGGTCAACTTAAATAGGAACGATTGGTCTCTCAGACTTGATGATGCATTATAGGCCTATAGAACATCATTCAAGACTCCTTTGCGCATGTCTCCATACAGGCTAGTCTTTAGAAAAGCCTGTCTCTTACCCTTGGAGCTACAGCACAAAGCCTTTAGGATGTTAGAGAAGATAAAAATAGACTTAAAAGGTGCTAGAGAAAATAGGGCCTTGCAATTGAATGAGGTAAAAAATTCAGGCAATTTTCATATGAAAGTGCAAGGATGTATAAAGAAAATACCAAAAAGTGGCATGAAAATTGATAATGGCCCGAGAGTAGGAACTAGGAGCCCAAGTTTTATTGTTTAACTCCAGGCTCAAGCTGTTTCCCATGAAATTGAAATCAAGGTGGTCTAGCCCTTTAAATTAGTCATGGTTTATCCATATGGAGCTGTTGACTTGCTCGATGAAAAGATTGGGAGAGAGTTCAAGGTTAATGGTCAAAGGGTAAAATACTATCAAGGTAATGTGGTGGACAAGATGAAGACCTTAGCCTAACTCAAATATGCGTGATAGAGCAACCTAAGTCGGGCTGAGGACATAAAACACTAAATGCTTTATAGGACGCAACCCATGAAGATTCAAACTTTATTTCTTTTCTATTTTAGTTTATTTTGAATTTTATTTGATTTTTTTTAGTTAAGGCTAGAGTATCTTGTTTAATAACCCTCATTCCTTATTTCTCTCAATAATAATGAATATTTCTTGTTGAAGAGCAATCTCGTTTAAATTTTTTGCACTGAATCAGCGGTACCAAGCACAACATGGCAAACTAGGTAAGAGATTTGTTGGCTTTAAATTCAAAATCCCAACCATTCTCAACACATAACCTCTTCGTAGACGTACAAGCCTTCCATCTTCTTCCTTCCTCTCAAAGCCTTGTTCTTCCCAGAAACCCTAAATCCCATCCTCATTCCAAAATAACGCTTCTTCCATTATCAAAAAGTACATAATGACAGAGAAGTTTGTAAGTGAAGAAGCAGAGCAAATGTACGAGTAAGAGATCTGTATGAAAAAGTTCCATGAAGAAAAAAAGAATTCCTAATAGAGAACTTCCGTTTCTTGGACTTTTAAAAGATATTTCTGCCATCATCACATAGAGAAATTGGAGGAGGTTATGTGCCCATTCTGAAAGTGATGTGGTACCACTGGTAAGAGAATTCTATGCCAATTTGTTGAAACATGAGCAAACGACTATAACTGTAATGGGTACTCTTGTTCCCTTTAGTGCTGAAGCTATTAACTCTGTTTATGGTTTGCCTAATTTTGATGATGAGTACTCTTTTCTGGAAAAAGAAGTTAAAGCGGTAAGCTTAATACCATTTTAAAAAACTTGACTATAACCAAAGCTAAGTAGCATAATGTATATGGCAAGGGAGTGAGAACATGCCTTAGATCATCTTTAAAACCTGGAGCTAAGGTTTGGTACCACATCGTTAGAACCATAATAATGCCCACAACACATATCTAAACAGTAACTCGGAAGAGACTAGTTCTATTGCATGACCTTTACAATGGTAAAATAATTAATGTTGGTCGAATCATATCTAAAGAGATTGGTATTTGTGCTGGAAAGAAGGTTGAGTGTTTATTTTTCCCTTCTTAAATTTCTAAACTTTGCTATATAGCCCGTGTTCCTTTTGTCAGTGAAGAGGAGAAGCTTATCAATCGTGGGGCCATAACATTTACTACTAAGCAAGGTTTGCATGAGAGAAGGGTAAAGACTAATTGGAGCTATCATCTTCAGGGAAAGCTTCAAAGAAGAAGACAGTGACTAACACTGACCTTGAGCAGGCATTGGAACAACTTACTGAGAAGCTAGGCCCAAAGTCATTTTTCACCCCTGGAAGACTAGAGAAGAAGAAAAGTTGAAGGACGAGCAGGTGATGAACACCTAAAAGAAGAGGAGGAAGAAGAAGAAGAAGAAGAAGAAGAAGAAGAAGAAGAAGAGGAAGAAGAAGAAGAAGAAGAAGAAGAAGAGGAGGAAGAAGAAGAAGAAGAGGAAAAAGAAGAAGAAGAGGAAAAAGAAGAAGAAGAGGAAGAGAGTGAAGAGGAAGAGAGTGAAGAAGAAGAAGAGGAAGAGAGTGAAGAGGAAGAGAGTGAAGAGGAAGAGAGTGAAGAGGGAGAGAGGAAGAGAGTGAAGAATAATAATAATAATAATAAGAAGAAGAAGAAGAAGAAGAAGAAGAAGTTGAGGAAGAGGAGGATGAAGAAGAGAGTGAAGAGGAGGAGACTGAAGAAGAAGAAGAAGAGAAAGATGAGGAAGGAAAAGTGGTCAGTGAGGATGAAGAAGTAGAACAAGAACAACAAGAGGAAGAGAGAGAAGAAGAGGAGTTACCCACAACACCTCCGAAATAGTTTGCTAAGAAGCAGAAGAAAAAAGGAAAAAAAATTGCTAACACCCAACCTTGAGAAGCAGCTAGTAGAGAGTGAGGAAGAGACCCCTAAAGTTGTCAAATCTAAGTGGAAGTATTTTGAAATGAAGGAAGCAACAAAGCCTGAATCAAGTGCAAGTTCTAAAAAGAAGTTGAAAATGACTGAGAAGGAGAGGTCGTTAGCTGACCAAATCTAAGCGTAGCTCCAAAACATGGAAAAGAGGATATCTGACCTCCAGGCCACCTCTAAGGGAAGAGGTGGGCTAAGGAGCTCATCTAAGTATTAAAGGTTGTTCGAGTCCAACATCATGCTACAATAGCATCGGGGGAGTTTCTTCTCTGACTCTTTTGCTTTTTGCTTCTTGTTCCATCTTGCTTCCTACTTGAATGTTGGTGATTTATGTTTTGATTTATTCGGTTATCTAAAATTTTGGTTATTTTATATGGTTAAGTTGTTTCTTTGGTGCAATGAGGACACTACATTTCTCAAGTTTGAGGGAGAGGGCCATGTGCCCTTTCATAGTATTTTATTTTCCTTTGTATGTTTTAGTTTAAGGTTCTGATATTTAGTTTTAGTTTTAAATATAAACTCTGAAAATGATTGTTCAATGAATAAAATTTAAAAAGCATTAAAAAGAGAAGAAAATAAGAGAAAGCAATAGCTCTTGAGTGAAAATTTTCCCTTGAACAATGCTGGAATTGGAGTGTGTATCTTAGTTCCCTTATCCTTTACACTCAGTTGTTTAGTTAGTTGCTTTTGAAGGTTTAGGTTGCTTTAAGTATTTGGGAGGCTTAATGTTCATGCTGGAAATTTAGAACTTTAGGAAAATAGTGTTGTAGCAAAGTCATAATAGTCAATATCAAGTTTGGGGGATAGTTTCCGTTAGAAGATTCTTATGTAATTATGTTGTTCCATTTACTTAAAACAGAAATATCATGTTTAAAAGTAAAAAAGAGAAAGAAAAAAAAGGGAAAGGTTAGAATGGCTCCTCTATCTTGGGCTGTTGAGTAACCGGGTGTCTTCCCCACAAGTGTTTCCATTTGCATCAAAAGACAGTGTAACATGAGTGGTATTCCAACTTTGTAAAAAGAAAAAGCAAAAAAATGCTATGGAAAAGAAAGGAAACAATCATTGGATTAAAAAGAATGCAGCTCAGAACTTCAATTCTCCTTTTGTACTTCATGATTGTCATTGCTTTCCCCCTTGTTTAATATAAGCTCCACACTACTTTCTGTTTCACTGTTAGAATAAGATGAATAGTTTGAGCACTAAAGTTAAGACTAGGACCTCTGTTTAAAGTAGCTTAAGTAGTTTAAGAGAGTAACTCTATTCTTTAGCACACACTCACTGAGGGAATTAGATGTACACTCAATTCAACATGTTTAAGAGTAAAAATTTAATATTCTCATAGGCTTAATCTATGTTGTTGAGGATGATATTTTTAAGGACTTAAATTTCTTTCTTACACTTAATGCAGAACCTGATAGGTGGTGGGTAGGTGTCTTTTGAGTTATCATTTGGGTTTTTTTTACTTTTCTTGTTTGTCAAAACTGGAGGACAAATAGTGACTTAAGTTTGGGGGTGTGATAACTCTAAAAAGTTAGAGTTATTATGCATTTTTTAGCCTTATTTATTAGTAATCTTGGTGATGAATCCGTTTATGGTCTTATCTATGTTATTTTCATTATTTTAGTTATTTTTTAGAGTCTAGCTTTCTTTTTAGCTTAATTGGTAGTTTTTTTAGTAGTTTATGCATAAGGCTGTATTTTTTGTCTGGGATGAAGAGAATTCTATAGCATGGATAACTACATCGCCATAGCAGTATTGTTGCGCATATGGCATGGAGTTTGTAATTTTGTCCAGCTGGCGCTCCAAATGGGAGAGAAGCTCATCGCTCCAAAAAGTAGTTATCCATTTGGCATTGTCACTTTCCAAGTGGTCCCCGCCTAGTGTTATTGCTTGACAAGTCTCGCTGATGAAGGTTGAAGTCCTAATTTTGAGGCTCCATTTATAGTATGAACATTTTCTTAGAAATGAAGAGCCGACACTTTTGCTGAGAATTAGGAGACATTTTGTAGAGAGAGAAGAGAAGAAAATGACAGAAAATGCAAGAAAGGATGCAAGGAAGAAGACAACGAAATAGGATATTCCCTTATTCCCTATTCTAATTTTATCTTTGCACTTTTCTATTTTATTGTATCTTCATCTCTAAGTTTCATTTTCTGCAAGTTTTTCAATGGCCATGAATGTACTCGAATAAGTTTTTAAGCTCATTATGAGCTAAACCTCTTAAGCCAGTATGGTTAAAGAACTTTGAAGTTCTTTATCCCTAATTAATGAAGTTCAATTTGCTCATTTCTTAATGGAATTTCATCCAAGTATATTTAATGCTCATTCTTATTAATTGACTGGTCATCTATAGTAAGATAAATGTTGGATTAAATTCAGGAAAGGTTTAATTCGATGGACTTAGCGTGAATGATACTTGTTACTTGCATTTTATAGATCTAAGTAAATAGTGAGGAAGATAGGCATATATGCTCACCTTGTAGGCCAAGTATCTGGAACAAATATTAGGTAACATAAATCTCATATTGGCTTAGGAATAAGTTAATTAAGATTGGAATTAAGAGCTGTGATGATGGAAATATGTTGCACACATTGGAGTTGAGGTTAATGCTAGTAAGAAGCTGTAGCGAATTGAAAAAATTTAGTTAGGGATATTAATGATAAAGGTACAACCATCCTAGCTCATTTCACCATTAAATACGCCTTTATACTTTGTTTTGTGTTCATTACTCTACAAGCGTTGCTATGTTTTTTTTTTAATTTGCAATAAAATTTCCTTGCCAAGATTGGAAGAAAAAATCGGTTAATAAATGAATCACAAATAAAAGTATCAGGACCCTTGGCTATTGTTCTCTGAAAATGGAAAGTGAATATTTGCGACAAGAAAATTTTGATTAAAAAAAATTGGTCGACATTTTTCACAAATTTTACGAACGGAGGCCTACTTTCACGCAATTCACCGGCTTCAACAAACATTTTCTTCGCGAGACCTTTTACTGTATCTCACCTTAGATTAATGCACTTTACCTTACTCTTAAATTAATTAAAACTCAATATCATTGTTGTTACTCTGCTCTAATTACACTTAAGCTTGATTTGAATAATTATCCCATTTTTCATCAATCTCTGTGTGGAATGACTCACACTTTTCATTTATTACTTGTTAATTATACGTGCACTTGCGTGAGTTCACTTATGTAATGTTTAGCCAACCAGACGCAATGAGTCATTATTACAGATCTTGTTCAACTACCGAATCCTTGATAGCATAACTTTGGATATGTCAAATGATCATTCATTAACATTAACATTAACCATTAAATATTGTCGGATCCGTCGGTTCCACATGCGTCTCATTTTCTACTCACCCTTTTTTCATAGCATAAACACACACCTAGTCTTTTAAATTTTTATTTATTTATTATTTTTATTTTATAAACCATAACGTGAAAGCATATACATATCCTTTTTATTACCATAAAGATATACATACCATTAGCAACACAACAATACATAATTTGCATTTAGCCACACAAGCAATTTATCACACATGTGAGGTTCACTTACAAAGAAACAATGAGAGCTCCACGACATACAACTCACCCATCATAATTTTTAAAGTATGAGAAACATTCAAGTATGCGTAATATTGTACTTACCTGGTGTCCTTAGCAAAATCAATTGAATAGAGAGTTTTTCGAGTTGCCAACGCTCAAAGTGTCAAACTTATTATGTTTTACACATCAAATTATTTATAAATTTCACGGTCATTAAAAGAAAACATAGTTTTTGTCTGACTTGGACTACAATAACATAGTACATCCTGCGTACGCCAACAATTGGAGGGTACTTAAACCATATTAGACATATTTATCAAGTAATTTTAGGTTTGCACAGGAAAAGGACTAAATCTTTGCCTTAAAGGAGTTGCTTATTTAAGAAACTTTTTACATGTTTATTAACTTCAGAACATTCATTGAGTAATAAAAAACCTATAAAAGAATTACAGGAAACCTACTAAACTTCAAATAGATTCATAGAAAGTAAACTATGTTAAAGTTCATATAACCATAATTTAAACGTGAAGTGTAAAACTATTCAAAACACATGAGAATGGACATTAACTATTTTATCTCTTTTTTTGTTGGGAAAAACGTTTGGGAATAGAAGGTTTTTCATCCCATATAAAAAAGTACACCCTACCACTGGTACATGTTTAGGATGAAGGGATCAAGTAAGAAAATTCTCATCCAACCCTGATTACTTGTTCTTCAAGCGGCTAGGGAACTGGTTCTCTCTTTGTTCTTGTTGTGCACAGTACGGAAACAAACAGCCAAGAGAGACCGATGTATGACTGGAACTCAGTAAAATAGGTGGCTGGCGAAGGGGAAATTAGGCTCTTAAATAAAGGAAGATTTAGCGTTAAAATTTAAATGGAATTACCTAAAAATACCCCCAATTGACCGATCGACTAATATTAGGAAAGTTGCTACCATTTGGCCTTTACTACAATATTGCTTTTCATTATTTTTTAAAAACAAGATATTGACGGACCTTAAATTACGCAACTATTTCTCCAAAGATAATTGAGATCATGTAAATATATGAAAGGTAAAAATGCCCCTTTCGAATTCTAATATAGATTAAGCATGTAATTATATCACTCTACCAAACAATTACACTCAAATAGTCAAATTACTCATTAATTATTAGAATACATAAACAGTTATGACAAATAAAACATCAATTACTTTACAATTGAACTAGGCACATTTGAGTCGTTAGGACACCTTGAAGTGTTCCTCCGCAAAACATTCAACTAATTCATTCTAAACCTTAAATCAAATAATTATGACAACTAATTATAATTATTAACAAATAAACACATGATTAAGTACAAGGTTAGTTGTTATGATACACCGCATCGTAGCAGCTTCTTTGATCAACACATCCTTGCTTCCGAGCACATTATGAAAAGAACATGGTTGTTGATCCTCTAGCAAGGCTTCTAGTGTTTCAACAATCTCATGTCTAGCATTGGACAGTTCAATAGAGACCTCATCCACATTAACATCCTCCTTTCACCTAGTTCATCATAGTTATCTAAGTTGTCATTGCCATTGTATCCATAACCTATTTAGGTAAAAGCAGAAAGATTCTCCTTGCCACCACTGATTCTGAACCACCTCCTCGAGAGATGCCTTCAAGGCCTCCACCATGACTATTTGAGTAAAAGAAAAAAAATTCTCTCTCTAGGCGATTTTAGTATACTAGTTACTCTCTTCCATCCTCATCAACAAGATCATCATTAGAGCTAACCATTGAGAGAACTTCCTTATGGGAAAGGAGAAGAGAGTGAATAGTATACTAAAATCACCTAGAGAGAGGAGGAGAGAGAGGAAATGAAATAAAATAAAATTCCTTGATGTAGTTATTCAGACTTGAATTAACAGTATTTCATAGAGTATTTCTTTTTACTCCAAAAATTTTGCTCTTTCTCAATAATAAACAAATGTTTGATGCCTAATTTTTTGGTATTCGTGGGTGAATCAATAAGCTTTTAGAAGGCTGCTCTAACTTTTTTGTATGAGTCTTACTTGTAGAAACATCCGTGTCACAAGCACATTTGTTCCCGCTAGCATTCCTCCGGCAAGCTACCAAGGAGATATCCAGCCAACAAGGTAAATGTAGAAGAGTGCTATGAATGTGACCTTGTGATGCAATGGGAGCAATATCTGGCACAATAGACAGAGTAGCATGTTGCATTGCCGACCAATAAGAATAACCGCCAGCATTCCCGCCAGCATGCTACCAAGGAGATATCCAGCCAACAAGGTACATGTAGAAAAGTGCTATGAATGTGACCTTGTGTTGCAATGGGAGCAGGATTTGTCTCTCGAATCTGAGCCATTGAAATAGTTACCTATTACCCTTCCAGTCAGTGTCTTAAAAAAAAGTTGAATAGATAGGTAGTCAAAATCTTTTGTATGGAAGTTATTTTTTTGCCTTGTGTACTAGATACTTCGAACACTTGATGTTTTAATTTTGTCAAATGCCCATTCAACCTCTCCCTATTCCTGAATGCCAAAACATGGGTACTTCTTTAAACTTCTTAGGTCATGCAAATTACATTTGAACGCTCGACTTTGAAATATATTATTGGTGTTTTAAGTTCCAGATCACATATGATTTCCTTTGAACATAAATTTGTATAAAGATCTTAACTGGTGTTGTTTTTATATTATATAAACAAATTGTCTGTGCAGATTTAACGCTTCTATCATATCTTAATTTGATGGCTAAAAAAGAAAATATGTTATTCTTATTGTTTGATTTGTTGGATTACTTTGTCTGGGATCATTTTCCTCATCTTAATTTAAGATTCTTAAACCCCAAGCGTATAACTGCCTTTGACTAAGTACGCGGACACGAAACAATGTTAGGATGCAAATAAAATGAGTCATATACTAGATTTAAAGTCTGAAGTCAGTGGCGAATGTCGACCCTAGAATTTAACCGAGTTGAACTTCCTTGTCCCAATAAAACATGTAAGTTTTTGGGGGGTTGAATGACATACACTACGCTAATAAGGTACTTTATTACACACTTGAAGTCGTATGGAAAAAATCAGGTAGATTGAACGTAAACTATCAAAAATGCAATTGTTAACCAAAAGTGGGGATTTGACAAAACGTGGATGGGGTACAAGCACATGCGTTTGAAGTAAGTGCGGTATATCTAAGGTACTTCGAACATAAAAGTGATAAACAAAACCTTCTGAGGCACAACACGATGATAACATTTACATAAATGGCGTAGCACGCTCAAATAAGAGGTGTGTTTTACCTTTTCAGGAGGTAAGAAATACTAAGAACATTTATAAGATACAAAACGCAGTGAGACAGAGACTTAGACCGCGTACTAAAAACAAAAATGGAGTAACCCACTACACTTTAGGGTATGTTTGGTATGAGCGGATGTGAAGTAATATGCTGGAATATGGGGAGAATTAACGGATAGCTTTGTTTGGTTGCAAAAGTTTAGGGGATATTTGGATTATCGGAATCTAAAATTTCTTGATTTGTTGGGTATCGGAAACCCTCCAAAATTAGAGGGTGTGTGGATCCCCACAATCTTTGCAACACAAGCTATATTTATTTTACCTAATTTGTCTTTGTTTCTCTTGTTTCTCATCTCAACAACTTTTATCTAAAAGGATAAAATTAGAAATTTGATAATAATTTAAAAAAATTCCCTTGCATAATACTAATAATAATAATACTTGACAAACAAAGTAATTTCAATATTCCAAACATTTTACATTACCATAATTATATTCTAAAAATTTTATCCTGAAAATCTTTTACACGCAATCTTATATCAAATAACCCCCTATAAGTAATTTGATAATATGTTATACGCTTTTCTGTATAAGTATATATACCATAAGCTAGCCCAAAACTAATTATTTATTTTTAATCTCTCTCTCCTTAGACCCAAATCAGCAACCCCTCTTCTCCTTCTTCGTCCTTGTTCTCCCTGCACGCTTAGCCATCATCATCGTCCACTGCGAGAATTGTTCAAGTAAGTTTTTCTTCAGTCGGTTTAACGACCTGGAAATTTTACTAATATTTTCTTAGTTATTTGAAATAAAAGCCCGCGGAAGCTTGTTCAACTTTTTTTTTTCTCAAACTAAAACCAAGAGTGTAATCCAAACTTAAAAAAAACTTTATTCAATTCCAATCATTTAGAATTATCGTTCAACAATGATTTAAGACTAAGACATTAATTATCTAACAAAACTGTTTAATATAAAAATGACACAATTTAAAGAAAGCATATAAACTTCAAATATTTTCCACGAAAACATTTAACTCGCGTTTATTACTAGCATTGGAATAATACGTTTTATTGAAAATGCTATAAAACACAAAAGCGGTCAAAACAAACATAAATTTTGTTGCACTTTGCATACTCATTAGTTTATGACTTTTCTTTACTCAATAGCGACTAACAACAAAATAGTGGGAATAGATGTAATCTGGGTTATCAGGAAGACAAATGTTTGTTCTATTCCAATTTATATGTAATCTAGGTTTTATGGTAGTGGTGAGATGTTATCAAGGAGACTAATGTTTTGAAATTATGTCTTTCTGGAGTTGCTGATCAATTTCGCGACTAATGCCTACCTATGATATTAGGTTGATAATTGATACTGATGATCCGTTATTGATTGTTTGAATTCCCTGTCATGTGCTCCTCAATAATCAATTTTTGTGTTGAAAACTAATATTCAAACATTCAGCATCTTAGTGGCCGTCTTCCTCTTTTTCTATTGCCACAACTCTTTGCACCCACTAACCCCCCCCCCCCCCCCNCCCCCCCCCCCCCCGAACTCCCAAACAAATATGTGATTTTTACTTATCTATATGACAGGTGCCGTGGCTTCAAATTTCTAGGATTATGTCATCTTATGTTCATTTTTTACGTAGAAGAAGAATCATTGTGCATAATAAATAATCGTTCTTCATTTTAGTTTATGCATCCTAACAATTTATTCAATTGCAAACTTCATTCTTCTGACTTTTTGCATATGGCATTGTAGTACACCATCTATTTTGATGAAACATTCTTGTCTGATAATGCTAAACTGCTATTTTGTTGAAGCATATGATATTGTAGTTGCAATTATACTTCAAAATAAATCCAACAGAAGAAAGCAAGTCACGAGGTGGAAGATATAATGATTCATGAAGCATCACCAAGGCAGTTATCCCCGCCACAACCTCCACCTTCAATACCTGGAGGATTGCCACCTCCCCTTCCTCCTATGACCAATGACCCTAGATCTACATAACTTAAGAGGTGTGGTTATAAGCTTTGTTTAGATGTTAACTTATACTAGATTTTAATCTTTCCATACAATATATTACTTTTACTTGCTTTATGTAAAAATCAATGTCATTGTCATTTGTAGATATGATTAGTGGGTAATTATGTAACAGTTTTGAGTAATTAAATTAAATGTTATGTGATTTTGTGATATTTTGTCAAAAGTTATATGTTTTCATATTCGTACAATTGTAAGAATAAGTAGTAAAAAAGTTATCAAAGTTATTTCACAACATTAACAAGTTCTTGAAAACATAACAACACGTTTCAAAATATTTTATAGCATGAAAAAATTCTATCAAAGGTCTTTTACAACTTTTAAAAATGCTATGCAAGAGATACAATGGGGTTTAAAAAAATGCAATTGTTACCATAGCTTTTTTAAAAACGCTCATAGGACCCAAACTTTTAAAAACACATATATGCATCGTGTTTTTGAAAATGCTTCTGAAATGCTACGATAGCATTTTTTGGCTACTATCATAGTGTTTATTTATTGTAGTGCATCCGCAACAATCGCATCCCATCATCTAAAAATTTTAGAATAAAATTGAGTGAGTATAAAAATATACTCAGTAAGTATAACAATACATACATAACATCATTATAATGGCAATCACATACAATACATATCATTCTTTAAAATCTTTCAGGTCTTTCTTATAGAGTATCACATGTAGTGCTTATCATTCATTCAGAACGTTGTTATCTTCCATACAGAGTTCACTGGTCAACTTTCGTTAGAGCTAGCCACCACACCCTGAACAGAACAGAGATTACACGTTAGTAAGTTGTTAGCATATGAGGTACATACAAGTGGCCTTCCTCACGAGTACCACGTCACACCTTATATGGAACTGGTTGCTAGCTTATGTGGAACCAGTTGCAAAAATGTCTTCCCACGAGACTAACCAGAGCATATATACAAACCCTCTCCCGAAGGATGAGGTAAACAAAGACATTTCTTGAATGATAAGGCAAACGAAACAGAGTTGGTAGGTACGTGACTCTAACGACACAAAATGTTTTACATTATATTCTCATGCGATAATGTTTCTAATCTTATAGCCTATAATCTTTCAAAAATTCAGAATCATACATCAAAATGTATCATAGAATGAATTATAGTAGCATAATGATAGCATCACAAAACAACAATGGCCACAAGGAAAAACAATCAGAGTTTCATTCTAAAACATTCAGGCATAGAAAAAGTACACAGTTACATATATAAAGTTTCACTTATCTAATCCCCTGGTAAAGAAGCTACAGAATAGAATTTCCTGAAACGAATGATACTATGTTTCTCAGAACGATATGGTTGTAAAATTGAAAACTAACGGTATAGCACAGAGTCGGGTGAAACCGGCACAGCCTACCCTAGGTTTTTTTAAAAATTCTAAATTTATTCTTAACATTACTATAATGCTTTAGATTTTTACATATTTAATTTTATAATAATCCGATGTCATTTAGGTTATCAAAACGTAGAAACTAGACTGACGTAGAAAACTATTTTTTCAGTTTGAATAAAATATTTCAGCATGAAAAAACTTGTCCAAAAACTCTGAAAGTTTACATGATTGCCCGAGATACACTTAAAATGCTACAGTAAAATTTTTATGTTAGGCTAATAGATTTTCACACAGTAATAACCTTAAACTTGAATATCAATAGTCTCTTTTTTCTGTACTAACTAGAGCATTCCAATTCTATAAACCATTGTCGCAACGTGCATGCGACGCGAAACGACGATTGAAAAATAATTTTTGAAAACAAGACATTCGGAGTTGCCACTAATTATTTTAGGGCGTGATCGATCACCCAATTTTAAGATCAAATATTTTGGTATGTGAAAATTTAAAGTTGGTTCAGGAGTCATTTGCGTCTGGGGAAAATATTAGCACCCTACAATACCCATTATAAAAAATGGTTACCAAATTTAATCAAATGATATCCAAATTATTTTTTAAAATAATGTTATGGAATGAAATTTTGAATGACCCATTTGGTACATTTACATCATAAAAATGAGCAAATAAATTACCTTTAATGGGTGGCACAAAGGCCATTGAAAAATTATTTTTATTTTTTTATATTTTTTTCTTAAATCAAAGCATTATTGAAGTTACTCTCTATTTTATGTATTTTTATATTTGAGAAATTATCATAGGAGATCTTTTCATCAAATATATACTTTCAACCCATTAAAAAGTTGATTCACATTGAGTTAATTTTACACCCCCTCAAAAGATTAAGTTGATAACAAAAATATCTCATTATCAAACTTGTAGAGAAATCAACAATACATGGAAATAAAACTTAAGATTAAGAGTAGAGAAAATGATAAAGAAGGAGCAAACAACTTATGTATGGAAAATGAAACAAAGAAATATCAATTACTTGAGTATGAAGAAGAGAAATGATGACTAATAATAAACAAGATATATTGTACGTTAAAATGCAAGAAATTTGAACTACCATAATAGAAAGAATAGGAGAAGATAAAAGATGAATCGAAATAAAAACTCTATTTCTCTCCATTTAAAAAAAAGTCTCTTATTTTCTCAAGACCTCTATTTCTCTCTCTCAAATCCCTTCTCTCTCTCACTCTCCAAATCCCTTCTCTTTCTCACTCTCCAAATCCTTCAAATTTCAAGTGAAGATCTCCCTTCTATTTATAGGCAAACTTAGGGCTTCACTTCTTATATTTAGTCCTTTTGTTTCCTTTTTTATTTTTTAGTCCTTGAACAAGTCTTCTTATTTTTAAGTATTGAGCTATTTTTCAAATCATACACATAGTCTTAGACTAGTACATGGGCTAAAAAATAAAATTTATATTTTTAAAGTATTGGACCGGACAAAATATGGTATCTACAACCATAGAGAATTATTTCTTCCCTAATTTGTCTACAATAACAGGTTCAACATGTTAAGATTACTCCCTAAAAATTTTAGTTTCAAATATCAATATTTGAGTTATGAGACATTAGTTCAATTTTATAATGAGGATTGCCCCAATTCCTTGTCTTACATCATTAGATGCGCTATCAAATAACATTGTCCACAATTCTGGATCCATAGATTCTCCTTCATTTTTTAATATGAATGATATGTTCTCATCAAGAAAATCAAACTTAATAGGCTCATAATCTTGCACTGGTTAATCTGCCTAATAATCATCAAGTACACTTCCTTTTATTGACTTTCTCGAGACATAGACAATGTCATATTCTGTGAGCAATATTTGCCATTTACTCAGAAAATGATGGCTTTTCAAAGATATACTTGATTGAATCCATCTTTGAAATTAACCAAGTGGTGTGGTATAACATGTACTGTCTAAGTCGATGAGCAACCCAGGCTAATGCACAACACATTTTCTCCAACGTTGAATAATTAGCCTCATAATTTGTGAACCTTTTGCTTAAATAATATATTGCTTGTTCTTTCATTCCAGAGGCATTGTGTTGACCAAGTACGCAACCCATGGATTTTTCTGTTACTGTAAGATACAAAATGAGTGGATGCCCTGAAGTTGAAAGAACAAGTATTGGCAGATTTTGCAAGTATTGCTTGATCTTCTCAAAACCGATTTGACAATCATCATTCCATCCTTCTGTATAACTTTTGCGGAGAAGTTTAAAGATAGGTTCACAAGTTGCAGTTAGCTGTGAGATGAACCAGGCTATGTAATTTAATCTCTCCAAGAAACATCTAACTTCCTTCTGAGTCGGGGTCAACTTTTGTTCCTTCCTTGCTCATGAAAAAACCAAGTAGTTTCCCTGAAGATTCTACGACTGTACATTTTGCTGGGTTAAGCTTTAACTGGAACTTTCTCAACCATTCAAATAGTTTCCGTAGAGTAACAATGTGATCTTTGCCTTGACGAGATTTGGCAATCATATTATCAACGTACACTTCGATTTCTTTATGCATCATATCATGAAACAATATTATCATTGCCCGTTGGTAAGTCGCCCCTGCATTCTTTAGGCCAAATGGCATAATCTTATAACAAAATATACCCCAGAAAGTTATAAAAGTGGTCTTTTCAAGATCTTTAAGAGTCACTTTGATTTGGTTATACCCCAAAAAACTATCCATGAAATAGAAGGTTGAATGTCCTGTAGTGTTATCTACTAAGACATCGATATGGGTAGTGGAAAATTATCCTTGGGCCTTGCCCGATTTAAGTCTCTATAATCGACGCAACACCCTTACTTTCCTATTTTTCGGCACTAGGACTATGTTAGCAACCCATTGAGGATATTTCACTATTTCTAGAAAACCCACATTTACTTATTTTTTAACTTCTTCTTTGATCTGCACCAGCATGTCTAGTTTCATTTTCCGTAACTTTTATCGCACTGGTTTATCTTCGGGCTTAAGTGGCAAATGATGAACCACAATGTCAGTGTCTAGACCTGGCATATCTTGGTAAGGTCATTCAAAGACATCAATATACTCTTTGAGTAATTTAATTAATTGTAGGCGGCTTTGGCTTGTCATAGAAGTGCCGATTTGGACTTCTTTCGTCTCTCCATCCAATCCTAAATTTATCACCTCCATTAAATCTTAATATGGTTGAGTTATTTTATCATCCTCTTCTACCATTCTTAGTAGTTCCAGAGATGGTTTGAAATTATTCTCATCACTTTCATCTGACTCTACGCTAAGAATGAGATTGTCAAAGTTCTTGCTAATGCTCTTGTTTTCAAAATCACCGTTCTCGAACCTGAATTTGATTATTGGATGAAAGGAAGGCAAGAAAAGAAAATAAATAATACATGAGTATGAACAACATTTCAGAAATGGAAAAAAGTAGACATAAAAGGAAGAACAAAAAGAACTGGAATTGTATTTATCAGTAGCCAAATGAAATGAAACAAGTTTTTAGACTTTCATTCAAAGAGATGACATGAAACAGGCGTTGACATAGGCCCATCACAATGAAATTCCTAGGCATTAGGTAGAATTATTAGAATTTTGGTATGAACACATTACTCTTGAAAATTTCCAAGAAGCACTGGTAGCTCGGTGACATCCGAATTTTTAAGCTCATGATATGAATCGTATCGAGAAATCAAGTCCTATGTACTTGCACTTAATGATTTTTCCCAAGATTATGGATATTGAAAGCTGGGCGATATCATCTTCAATGTCGTATTGCTCTATTGTAACAGGTTCTTCGAATGAAATTCCCTTACTTCTAAAGGATTCATAAATATGGGGGCCTGATCGCCATTTCCATATCGAATTCCCTATTTTCGAGCCTAGCAATCTTTTTTTCCTTCTTTTGAGCTTCCACTTCTACTCTATCAGCCTTGGTTGGCCTATATCCAAGCCCAAACCTTTGTTCATTCTTGTCCTACTCGATTAACTTATTTATGCTTTACTGCTTACTCCTGAGTCCTTTGCCTGGCTTGTATCACCCTTTTATCATCAACATTGCCACCATATGAGATGCCTTTGATAGGCTGATGTTGGAGCAAATTTTTCACTAGCAACAAATGTGGTGTTCACAATCTCAAATGATCGAAATGAGCATTCCAATGCTACTTTTGCCGCCTCAACATATGGCATGGTAGCCGGCTTGAATACTAATAAATCTTCTTCCCCATATATAAAAAATGAGTTTATAATCCATTATAAATTTCAGCTTCTGATTTAAGGAAGATGGTATTGCCCTGATATAATGAATCCATGGTCGACCTGAAAGAAAACTATATGTTGGATTTATGTCCATCACTTGAAAAATAATATTGAATAGGCATGGCCCAATTCGAATTTGTATCTCTATGTCTCCGACTACTTCTCTAAGGGTACCGTTGAATGCTCTTACTATCATCATGCTCGGTCGTATATGTGTCGTGTGCACAGTGAGCTTTTCTAGTGTGGATCTTCGCATTACATTTAGAGACGAGCCGTTATCAATCAATATTTTTGCAACAACATAATCCCTACATTACACGGATATATGTAGAGCTTTGGTGTGTCCAGTACCATCGGTAGGGTTCATTATCTGTGAAGGTGATAAAACTTAGTGCGGTAATATTTCCCACAATTTCACTCAACTTCTCCATCGTGATGTCATGACAGACATATGCTTGATTCAAAACCTTCAATAATGCTTGGCAATGTCGTTCAAAATTCAGAAAAAGTGACAGTAAAGATATGCGAGCAGGTAAGTGAGTAAGTTGTTCTATCACCTTATACACGCTTTGCTTGATGAGTTTCAAAAATTCACATACTTCTTCTTTAGACACTGCTCTTTCTTTCTCTGTACCTCTTTTTATATCCGGGTCTATCACTTGGCCGCCATGCATTTCTCCTTGGAACTCATGACCATAGTCGCCTTCTTTGGCTTTCCCTTTCCTATGCCTTTCAAACTCATCGCTTTTATCAATTTTTAAAACTTCTGGTGTGTAGCATCTGCCACTCCTGGTCATCCCACATACTCCTAAAATACTAGTTATGGGAGATAAGGGTCTGACGGATTTAGAACTTGAGTTTTATCATTACCGCTTGTAATGATCTCATATCCGTACGTCCATGGTACTGCTCTTGAATTCTTGTAAGCAAACTCACCCGATATTTGGATGGTGATGGGCATCGGAGCATAAGACGAAGTGGCGTGAGTTGACTTCTTCTCATAATGTATTGTGAGAGGTTTTGGGATATAGGACGACACTTCAACATTAACTTCAGATGATTCTTTAGTTATCATGAGGAATATAGAGTCATCTTCCTGGTATTCCCTTTCTCCTTTATGACTTATTGTAAGTATCTTTGCATCCAACAACTTTTGCATTTCCATTTCAAAATCAGCACATTTCTCAATTGTATGCCCCGTCACATTCTTATGAAACAAACAATCAAAGTCATGATATGCTTCCTAGAAATGCCTTCATCCTCTGAGCGTGTTGGGTAGATGTACCATGCTTTAGAAAGAAGATGGAAAAGTATTTCCATTAACGTGCTCACATCTTCCACGTCCTTCTTTCCATATGAAAAATATTTTTCAATTGCATTTACGGTAGGATTCCCATGATTTGGTAGAGGGTTGAAATTGATATCTGGGTTCCCATTAGCATTTTTGAAATTCAACATCCAGCCTTGATCAATGCTTATGCTCTACCTTTTAATGTTGTGCAATTCTCAGTCGAATGTCCCACTGCCCCAACATGATAATCACAACGAACAGACAGATCATACCACCTTGGGTATGGTGGCTGTAGAGGTTCATAAAGAATTGGCACCGATTGATTATTCTGTATCAATTGTGGTAAGATAGTTCTTCACTATCATTTGGTGACTCGGTCTTCCTAACTTTTTTATTCTCTAAATCAACTTGTAAATTATCAGTGATTCATCGTAATGAATCATATTATATTTCTAACTCAACGATGTACGCATTCTTCTTATCGACAACCCCTTAACCTCTTCTAAAACCTCTTGTACAAGCTTATTTTTTCTTTCTAGCTTCATGATTCGATCCTCTTGTTCATAGATTACCCCTCGTAAATTCTCATTGTACTCTACCATCTTTCTAATTTTGTTGTTCAGTTTGCGAGTGTTAGTTCCCAACTCTAAGTTTTTCTGCTTCAGATACTCTAGAGCCTTAACCTTGTTTATCAAATCTCTGAGTTGTTTTTTAGCTTCGATCTTGTGTTTGCCAGACAAATTCATCTTAACTGTCAGGCGTCTGTTTTCTTCCAAGAAAGCTAAATTCATTTGGTGCTCCTCATATAACTCATCTCGCTCCTCCTTTTTAACAATCTTCTGATGAGGCTTTGGTAACTTGTGCGATTGTAAATCCTCAATTGGTAAGGCAATAGTTACTTTGCCTCTGCTCTCAAGCCACATTTCGTACTCCTTTGTGTAATTCATGTGATTCTTCTCATTTCGCACCCTTCTCGTTATTTTCCAAGCTCCAATTAGCTGCTGAAATTTTTGTTGAATATCTTGAGAATCATAAATGATCTCAATGTCCTTTAATGCGTGCGTGGCAGGGACAAACTGTCTCATGTTAATTGACGGAGCACCATTAGCGGAGCATAACTAGTACAACCTCATAATCCTAGGAGCGAGACCCATTGATAGTCGCCACATCTGTAGATCATCGATTTCAACGGAATCCATTGGGCTTTCGAGATAACATCATCATATTTCAACTTTGATTTGTGTGAGAGCCACACCCCTTTTATGGGAAACAGCAAATTCCATTTGGCCATTCCAAATTCTGCAATGGGGATTCTCGTCTTCATCCATGGACTTGAAAACTTAACTTGAGGACGTTTGAAATCTGATGGACATCTTAGATGGCTAAGAATCCAAATCTCAAAAGAGATAGAGAGCCAATGAACTTTCCTTTTTCAAGCACTCGTATGTGAGTTAAGGAACGAAAAGTCTCAGCTAGAATTGAGATAACAGGGTTAACACCATGTTTAACTTGTAGGAACATTTTTATCACTTTATCATTCACATAACCTTGAATCTTTAGAAACAACACAGTGCCATATATACATAGAGCCATACCTTTATCTTCCTTCAAGACATTTTGGGTGAGATCTAGGAGGTAATCCAGCGGTAAAAAATCATTCCCCCTTTAACTTTCAACCTTTTCTCAATCTCATATGCATGGATAGTACTCAAGAGCTTAGATAAAGCTCTCTTCAATGTGAGCTTTTTGTCGTAATTATAAACTTTATCCATGCTTTACAACGCGACGTACAGTAGGGCTTGATATTCTTCAATTGTAGGAGTAAGATCCTTTGTTCCAAAGGTGGAACATCAGTACAGAGGGTCCCAGAAATGCATTAAAGCCTTAAGAACAGGAGCGTTGAATGAAATATACAGAAGATAAATGATGTGACCATATTTGCCGACAAACAAATTTTTCTGCTACGGTGAAAAATCTTCCCATATCTTCTTCAACCTCTCCAAGTCAATGTGTGAGAACTCTATCTTAGTGATTGAAGGTAGAAGAACGACATCCTCCTTTTTCAGACAATCTCCTTTTTGTTTTTGAGTTTCCTCTGACCATTGGGCTACTGTAACTTAATCTTCTATCACACTCGGAGTAGAAGTCATGGTCTCTAAAATATGAATGAATTGAATACTTATTTACAATCCCTATTACGCAACATGATGCATGTATGCAAAAAGAAAGACGAAGTCGAAGTGAAACAATGGGAAAGAAAAGAAATGTTTAAAAAGCGTAGGACATATATAGATGAACAAAATTAATCATGATATCATAATTAAGCAGAATCTCTATTTCTATCTAACATTGGTCATGAGATGGGCTCTAAGAAAAAAATGCATGTGTGGTTGGGCTCTCAAATCTATTAATAGGCTCTCAGGCTGTCCTCACTATTATCCGAACAGAGTAACGGGGCCCCAAACCGTATCCCAAAAGGGTTGATCTGAGTGAGAACTTTCATGAGCATGCACGAGAATCGCAGATCCATGAAGGCATTCCACCACTCATTCTCGCTAATTCTAAAGGGAAAGCTCGGGTACAGGACTAATGTATATGTGTGAAATTAGAAATTATCTAAAGAAATAAACTTCGTAAAAAAAGAACGTATATACAACTTCAAGAATGAATTAGAAAAAAAACAATGAATCAAATAAACAAACAAAGAACCACACAAACGAATAGCATGTGATGAAAATTTGGCTTGGCTCTCTATTGATCTAAAAATGGTTATACCAATTGTTTGTCCCTAGCGGAGTCGCCAAGCTCTCGCAACGTGTATGCGACACGAAATGGCGATCGAAAAATTATTTTTTGAAAAAAGATATTCGGAGTCGTCACGAATCATTTTATGGCATGATTGATCACCTAATTTTAAGATCAAATATTTTGGTCTGTGAAAAATTAAAGTTGGTTCAGGAGCCATTTGCGTGTGGGGAAGGTATTAGCACCCCACAACACTCATTATAAAAAATGGTTACCAAATTTAATCAAATGCTATCCAAATTATTTTTTAAAATAATGTTATGGAATTCAATTTTGAATGTCTCATTTGGTACATTTTGCATCATAAAAATGAGCAAATAAATGACCTTTAATGGGTGGTACAAAGACAATTGAAAAATAATTTTTATTTTTTTATATTTTTTTAAATCAAAGTATTATTGGAGTTACTCTCAGTATCCTAAAAATAACTCTTCACCTCAGTAGTTCGAAAAATTCAGTATCCCAAAAATTTCAAAGTCCAGCATCAGATTTTTTTAGTGATAACTAAACAAATAAATTAATAAAATCAAATTGTTATAGTTTTAATTTATGAACGCCAATTTTGATGATAAAGGAATGAAATAATAATCATATATAATCATGACGTTGTGACAATAATACATAAATAAATAATAAGTGATAACAACTATAAAGAAAAAGAAAGAATAATGGAAAGAAATGTTAGAGATGATAAATATATATGATAAATTTAAAAATAATATGTAGAATGAAAATAATATGTGAAATAATTAAAAGATATACAAAAATAAATTAAAATAAATCAATTATATCCACTAAAAAAATACAAAAATAACAAAAACAAAAACAAAAAAATAATAAAAGAAATAAAATGAAAACAACAAAAATATAAAAAAACTCAAAAAATATAAAAAATATAAAAAAAAATCATTAGGGAGGGTGACATCACCCTCTATTGACATTGGATATGGTCACCCTCTGTTTTTTCTAATTTCATTTTTTAAGATATATATATATATATATTATAATTATTTAATAAATAAATTAATAATAGTTTTTCATGTGTAAATAAATTAATCTATGGAAAAATATTTAATTTCATACATAATGGGCGTGAGCATGCTATTTTGAACTACATAGTCTATTAACTATAATTTTTCATTTGTTTCCTTAATGCTAATCAAATAGCAAAAGAGTGATCATGGATGGTAACTAATTTAATTGAGTGTCACTAAAGAAAAATAATTTTATTTGGAATATAAATATACCATTTTTTTATTTTGGACTACTTAGTTCACTAATTACCATTTTTTCTTTATTCCTTCATTATTAGGAATGATCATGGATGGTAACTAGTTTAAATAAGTGTCACTAAAAAATCAATAAAACTTTCAGAATAAAATAATTTTTGTTTGGGATACCGTTTTTCTTATTTTGGACCACTTAGTTCATTAATTACCATTTTCCTTTCCTATCTTGGACCACTTGTAAGAACATAAAAAAAATTAAAGCTTAAATATTTGTATAATCTTGTATAGAAGTTTTACTATCTATTTTATGCATTTAATGTAGGAAAAATTATCGTAGAAGATCTTTTCATCAAATTTTCAACTCATTAAAATGTTGATTCACATTGAGTTAATTTTACACCCCCTCAAAAGCTTTATCCTCATCCTCATTGATTAAGTTGATGACAAAAACATCTCATTATCAAACTTGTAGATAAATCAACAATACATGAAAATAAAACTTAAGATTAAGAGTAGGAGAAAGGATAAAGAATGAGCGAACAACTTATGTATGAAAAAGGAAACAAAGAAATATCAATTACATGAGTATGAAGAAGAGAGATGATGAATAATAATGAACAAGATATATTGTAAGCTAAAATGCAAGAAATTTGAACTACCTTAATAAAAAGAATATGAGAAGATGAAAGATGAATATGAATGAAGACTCTCTTTCTCTCCCTTTCTAAAATCCCTTCTCTTTCTCACTCTCCAAATCCCCCAAATTTCTAGTGAAGACTTCCCCTCTATTTATAGAAAAATTTAGGACTTTACTTTTTATTTTAAGTCCTTTTGTATCTTTTTTAATTTTTAGTCATTGGTCAATTCTTCATATTTTTAAGCATTGAGCTATTTTTCAAATCATACACATAGTCATAGACTAATATATGGAGCAAAAAATAAAATTTGTATTTTTAAAGTATTAGATTGAACAAAATACGGTATCTACAACCATAAAGAACTATTTCTTCCCTAATTTGTCTACAATAACAGCTTCAACATGTTAAGATTATTCCCTAAAAATTTTAGTTTTAAATATCAATATTTGAGTTATGAGACATTAGTTCAATTTTATAATACACAATGTGAATATGAAAATTTCAGTTTTGTGGAAACAAATATTTTTTTCTATTACCAATGCTACCCACTCAAAGTCTTTTTAAGAACATATATAAACATTAATATTTGTTCTTAACCTAAGTTTTTTTTCCTAATTTCTTCGATCAAGTCATGCAAAACAAAATACAAATAGGTTTATTCCTAAGGGACTAAAACTTGAAGCTTACCTGCATTCTTGATTCGAAATCACTTTACTCCAAGCCTTTGCCACAAACACGGTAGATCAAGGATGAAGAGAAGCTTTTTCCTCTTTGTTATCTAGGATTTTTTGGTGGAAGAAGAGGGAGAGAGAATGAGAGATTGAGAGCAAGAGAGAAGGGGAGGGGGAGGTTTATACATTAAAGTTCAAAATTTTTTTAATCAAATTTCAATTTCCTCTTTTCACGTGAAAGAGGATTCAAAATTCATAAAGAATATTGGAAATTTCTAAAGATAATGCCACCCTATCTCAAAATTAGCTTGACATAGTGGCATTTTGTTTATCTTTTTCTTGAAAATAATAACCAATTAAAATAAAAGAGAGGAAGAATTCCTCTTTGTTGTCAAAGTTGCATTACAAATTTAAAGAGGAATTGGGGAATATGACTTTTAATGTTAAGAATTTCCTTTTAAAATAAAATCACCATTTGAATTTAGCAAATTAATGGGATAAGGGATACCACTCGGCTAACTGGTAAATCATTTTTCTTCATATTTCAATTTCTCACAAACTTTAACTTAAATGAAAAACAATTAAATAAATATTTTAATTAAATCTCTATAATATGGAGAAGCAAGCTGAACTTCTGATCGACCTGGAAACATAAAAAATTCTCGGTGTCGAGAGAGATTTGAAATTTTGAAAGTAACTCAGTGAGTGATTTCTAAGAAAATGAAATATGAACAATCGTGTTGGTCATAATAGATCATTTTTCATGCTAGTTCTTGCTCTAGCATGAAAGTTCCACTTCAAGGAAGGATGACGCACCATGATACTTTATGTTTTGTGGAGCCCTGCTTTGGTCTCTGGTTTGATGGTTGCACTTGCTAAAAATCATGTACATTCTGTTTTGTTTCTCATACCAGACTTTCACAACACTTCAGGTTTACTTCTTTTGTTAGGTCGTGGATTAGTGCATTCTGCGCCGCCGCTGGCCTAAAATGAAAGGCGCAGATTGATCTCTCTAGTTGAGGCTGCATTCATTTATTCATCTTGACACGTGGGAAGGGCTGACTCTCCTAGTGTCTCGGCTTGGTCTCGCTTCCTTCCCACACTCTTAATTCCTACTAAAAAGAGTGATTGAGAATCTCGATAACCATCCTGAACATCTATCTTCGCGTGGTGATTTGAAAAAGGGTGAATCATTCAAACAAAGAAATAAAATACTATACCACATAATTTTCTTTAAAGGTAACTAACTAGAATACTCATTGAAAAAATGTTGGGTCTTACAGTCGGTTTCCCATCACCACCTTCACTAGACCAACTCCAACGCCGCCACATCCTGACATCGGTAGGCTTCTTTGTCTCTATTTGTTCTCTTCGTTCCTTCTCTTTCTCTCAATGACATCGGTAAGCCACATCCGGCCCTTTTCTCTTTATTTTGCACTCTGTTTCTGTCACTCTCTAATTCTCCTTATACGATTATCTCTCTTTCACATGTATCTCCCCTTGTTTTCTCGATCTGGACCAGCTGAACAAATGGGTGATTTGAAATCATTTTTCTTAAATGGGCTTCTTATGTAATTATGATCAAATAGTTTTGTTTGATTCTTTTATTTAAGTTTGTTGTCCACAGTGGCTACTTCTTACTCATTGATGAAGCTTGGATTTGTTAACAAAACCTTTTCAGTTTCTTTAGATTTATATATCTTTTAGTTTTGTGTATATATATTTTTATCAAGCATTGTTGTTGCAATGAGTTATATCTACGTTGCCTTTTAATTCTTCATCAAGTGTGTTGCGTAATCTAAAATTGATATTTCTGACACAATAAAAATAATTACTTTAATTTACTAAAAGCGAGTAGTTGCCATTCTTAAACAATTAATTAAACATTTGATTTTGGTGCATTTTGCCCAAAGCAATTGATTTGAATTTTTTGATTGAAAATTCCTATTGTTTGGAAACCTTGTGTGTTTGCCCTTTTATTTAGGCTGAGCATATTTGCTAGGCTCATTTAGGGAAATAGTCTATTTTTGAAAAATAAGGAAGAGAATGACAAACAAAAGTTCTATTTGTAAGAATAGCTTGTTTTTCTAACTGCCATATTTTTTTGTTGAAAAAACTGTATTTTTTTGTACATGTGTATTATGGTATATAAAAATATGCAATGGTATATATTAATATATCCTATTATATTTTAATATACCATAATATATTTTTAGTATACTTTTATATACCATCCGTGGTATACTATGATATATTTAAATACCATAGTATATTTTAATATACCACCATATCATAGCATCTTTTTAATACCATTTGTTATACTCCTAGAAATCACACATCTCCTCATTCTCTTCTTCACCACTCTCTCACTGGAATCTTAGAATCCAAAAATCAAATCACGAAATAAAAAATTCATACAACAAATTGATGATATATCACAAAATCAAGAAAATAAAAAATAAAAAAGACATCAAACCAGAAAAAAATCACGAGACCCAAAAATAGATCATGAAGGGAGAAGGCGAATGGAGAAGAAGACAGAAGAAAGAGGCAGAGAAGAAAGAAGCAAGAAAGATGAAGGGAAATGAAGAAGGCGAAGGGAGCGAAGAAAGATGCAGAGATGAAGGGAGAGAATAAAGATGCAGACATGAAGAGAGAAGACGAAGGGACGAAGGGAGAAAGAGGAACGAAAAATCAGCCATTTGTGCAAATAAGAAATTTTTGGGCAATTGTCTAAAACTATAAAAAACAAGTGGCCCTATTTCCTAATTTTCCCTATTTCCAATTGGTGTGTTAATTAGATCTGACATGACTCACTGACCCGACTTGATATGAAACTATCATTGTGACCTAAGATTTGACTCCGAGTACTCTTTCTTCTATATCTACAATTTATATGGTTCTATAATTTATAACTTATAGTAAATTTTGTTGAATAATTTAGTGATCGAGGTGTTTGGATTTCAAGTTAGTTGACTTACTTATACAATGCTCGTTCTGAACACATAGGTATCAATATGTAGAGGGTGTTGAGAGCACTCCAAAAAGGCATTTGTTTCAACTTGATATGTTAGAGATGGTCGGATCTAACTCAAAATCTTCTGATAACACTTAATTATCCCGACAACCAAAAGAAAGAACTAAGGACAAACATATGGTGAAAATGGAAGAGGGTGATGAGAGAAGTTGGTTGATGGTGGTGGCCAGAGGGTAAAAAATGCCACCGGCAAGGACTTACATGCTTAGATTCAGCTTCATTGTGCCAAGATGGTCGTAAAAATAGTCATCATAGAAAGATGGCGATGAGAGCATTTTTTTGGTATCAAGTTCATCATGATCGGACAACCATAGAGGAAGATGTTGCTATTATTGTTCCTGTCAAGCTTTTCTCTCTCTCTTACTCTCTCTCTCTTTTTCATTATCATCAACCTCTCCTCCAAACCCTACCCTAAGCCTCCTCTTATCTCTCATTCTTTTTCATTTTTCAATTATTCTCTTTATTTCCTTTTAAAACAGGAAAATCTTTATCTTATCGTGTCTATCTCATCTTAGCTCCAAATGGCATACCAAAAGTATTGTTAAGTGTTAGGATAACTTGAAGTTTTAGTCCAACTTGAACCTCCACATGCCCCCCAAATTATTAATCTCATAACTGAATTCACTTTAGCTCTTAACCTAAGAGTTTTAATATTGTTAATAAACTTTAGGCCATTACACTTTTGGATTAATAATGCTTTAACAATGTTTATGGTTTTTATGAACAATATGTTCAAGGAGTACTTGTATTCCTACGTGATTTCATTTATTGATGATACGCTGGTGTACTCTATGATAGAGTAGAGCTCATGGAATAACTCAAGATTGTCTTACTACAGGCTTTAAGGTCACATCGGTTGTATGTCAAATTCTAGAAGTGTGAGTTTTGCGTTCATGAAATATCATTTCTTGGTCATATGGTGTCTCGAGATGGAATCTAAGTTGACACTTCTAAGACCAAAGCAGTAGTTAATTGGTCCCAGATGACTAATGTTGGAGAGGTTCACAATTTTATGGGTCTAGCAAGGCATTACCGGAGGTTTGTTTAGTGTTTTACAAATATCTATTCCATTGATGCAGTTGACTAGGAAGAATGCCACTTTTTCTTGGATGATCGATTGTGAGAAATGTTTTCAGAGCCTTAAGCAAAATTTGGTGTCGGCTCAAGTATTGACTATTCTAGATTGAAAGAGTGACTTTATGATTTACAATGAAGGGAGGCTAGGGTTGTGTTTTGATGTAACATGGGGTTATTATCCCATGTCGAGTCAGCACAACAAGACCGCATGTCAAGGCGAGGGTTATTATCCCATGTTAATACTTCTAACACATTACAATAGGTAAAGTTTGTTTCTTATTCTTCAGAAGTCTTGAAGAAATTATAAGACAAGATTAAATTGTTAATACCATCCATTCTAGGATCTGTTTCAAACTCGGGGTCAATATAAAAGAATACCTACAATAGTAATAAAATAGACAAACAGTCACATATATCTTCTCAAGAAACACCAAAAAAGAAAAATTAATAAAAATTATGCTTACAGGCATGTCTATCTGGTCCACAGGAGGAAGACGTTGCTCCTCGAAGCAGAAGCATTCTATCTTATTAAAGTAAACTGCTTCCGGCAAATTTTTCCATATCAGATAGCATCCCCAAAATAGACACATCTCTCAAAAAATGGAGAAAAAATGTGAACAATCTTTTTATTCTAAATAGGTTAAAGAAAGAATCACTCTAAAGTTTGATGTAATGATTAACTATTAAAATCTAGCAAGTCCTCTACAACAAGCTCTCGAGAGGGCGCATCTGTTGTTTGCAATCATGCATACATTTTATTAAACTAAAATTAGGCCAAACTGAAACAATAAGCTAATTCATCATTGAAGATGAGGAAAAGAACAAATTTTAGGAATAGTTGAATAGCACACTAGATGAAGGAAACAATCTTCGACAGATCTAGAAGGAATAGAGAACCCTTCATGGACCATGTGTGCTAGTATAAGAAGATGTAACTGTTCTGCAGAACATATGGGGAGTAGATCTTGAATTAGTTCTGCGTTTTGAGCCCTAGCTCTGTTCTATCAGACGAAAAGGTATTGACAGAGAGAAGAAGAAAATGAACATGGAAAATCAAATCCTACCTCACTCACCTTGGGAATAAAGACAAAGAAGCTCGACCCTAGGGAAATAAACATGAAGAAGAACTTAGTGATAAATAGTAAAGGCGAAGAGGAAAGGACAATGGGGAAATCGGTGGATCTCGACCCTGGGGAAAATGAGAGAGCCTTCACTGAACAAAAGCAAAGAGAAGCTCTGAAGTTAGGGGGAAATTTTGTTTTGGGTATTTGGTAAAGAGCTAAACAAAATGAAAAGGTAAGCGTGTTTTTAATCGGCGCCTCGAGAAAATTGGTTTATCTTTTGACCGCTTTTTGTATTCTATAGAGTTTTCATAGAAAATGCTATACTCCAATGCTATTAATAGATGTTTTTCTTGTAGTGTGTTAGTTTTAAATTGGATGCATCCAAAAAGGAATTGGTGTGTCACCAATCAGCAAGGAAGACCACAAAAGACGGGCAGTATGAGGCAACTGACACATGATGTACTAGGAGCAATGAAAGCAGACTGGACAAATGACTCAACAATTGGTCGTGATTCTATCATCACGACAGGTTGACCAGGTGATAATTTAACATTCATAGCTGCAAGTTTTGCACTTAACTGTGCAGAAGTTTCTTCTTCCATATCACACTTGCATCAGGTTTGATCAACCGACTACACTTCTATCGACACGTCTAGTTGGATATGTGTTTGATCATCAGTCTCAGCTGAAATTTTTGCATTTAATTGGAAAGAAGTTTCATCAGCCAGTAAAACACTTGCATCAGGATGAGAAGGACGTTCTTCAAAGCAAAATTGTATCTGTCATCTTTGTGGTACAACCATCTCTTGTATTCTTGTTCTCTTTGGACCATAAACATCAATTAACTTTAGTCGAATGGACCTCCTAAGGCGTGTATAGTCTAGTGGATAAATTTTGGCACAATGGCCTTGCCACCAAAATTTAAAAATATTCGTGTAGGTTACTCATGCATGGAAAAGAGGGACATTGGCTATGTCAATATGGTTTTTTATTTTCTAGCAATGAAGTGAAGCACCATTCATTAGTTGATGGTGGTCCTATTTAAATGACATACATTAAGATCGCTACTATAGGGAAGGGTAATTGATTGAATGTAGCCAATTTGTCGGACGAGTTTGCTAGGAAGGTAATGTTCAACATAGGTCGTTATTGATTTCTTCGCTTACTCACAGATCTCCCTATCACTACTAGGTCCCCGGGGAAAATAAATCATACCCATATTCATATACTCAAATAAGAAACCTCTCATTCGTGTGGTAATGTATTAGTTAACCATTAAACTTCTATTCCAAACCAAGTGTGCAACTTGTTCGAAAGTACAACACCAAAAATTTCAACAACATAAACATAAACGACATCCTATACTATAAATTAAACATATAAAATTTTGACAAGAACCAAAGTAATTTTATTTAAAACATAGTATAATAAGAACCAGAGTCCAAACAAGTCTACCTAGCCAATGCAAACATTCACCATATTCATTTATAAAGGAATTGACAAAGCATATCTCTACCGATTCATGAATGACGAGTCACCATTGATGAACGGCGTTTGGGGTCCAATTGGTCCTTTTTGGACCCCAAACATTAGTCATAGTGGTGTTTGAACTGTGTCCAACTGACACGAGCCAAACGCCACTGTGAATGGTATTTGGGGTCCAAAAAGGACCAGTTGGACCTCAAACACCATTTATTAATGGCAGGTCACCATTCTTTAATGGCGTTTGGCCCGTGTCACTTGGACACGGGCCAAACGCTACTGTGAATGGCGTTTGGGGTACAAAAAAGACCAGTTGGACACCAAACGCCATTCATTAATGGAAAGTCTTGAATGGTGAGTGACACGGGCCAAATACTACTGTCAATGGCTTTTGGGGTCCAAATGATCCTTTTCGGACCCCAAACGCCAGTCACAATGGCATTTGGTCCGTGTCAATACATTTACAGATTGTTTGGCATTTGGTTGGTGTCTAGTGGTTATGAAATTAATATGGGCAATTACTCTTCATAAATCACTCTAAAAATTCATTTGTTCACTCAACTAAACACATTCTCGCTGCTTATCAATTGTCCTCAACTTCAAATACACTTGGTTCTTCAATTTTCAACATGAACTAAGTGATCGGCCAAACTGAAAAGGTAATGTTTGTTTTGTTTCATTTTTTTAAGATTATGAACATAAGTTAGATGCTTTATGAGGTCTTAGTTTATTGACATAACTTCAAATATTTTTTACTTTCAAACTCCTTAGTTTTTTTTCTGGACCTAATGATGCTTGCTTTCTGCATTGACTAATGCACATATTATGCATTCTCTTTACGCCTTTGTTATTTTCTTAAATTTTCTACTTCAATTATTGGAAAATTTCATCAACTTCAACTATTTTTTCGATATAGTTAAGCATCTTCGAAGATGAGTCATCATGATGTATCCATAAACTGACAAGTACGCGACTGGGTTCATCCACATTAGCAAACTTGTAAAATGAAAATGTCATTGCTGAAAATGAAAATGTCAAGAGGTCGAAGATTTCTACTGTACATACGCAGCCGGCGTTGGGTTCAGTGTATGTAAAGATGATAAATGCAAGAACAATATATAGAGATACTGTGTTGTGGAGATGGGTTTGCTCAAAAGAAGAATTCCGGGAGAAAAATATATGAGCAAAGAGGACATGAAGCGAGAACTAAGAGGCTTAGCAAGGGTGAATCGTCATGCTTGTTTTAGGGTGAACTTAGATAAGAAGGCGAAAAATGGGTGGTAAAAGATTTGGCTAAGCATACCCATCCCACCGCCTCACCATAGGACGTGCCCTTTCTTTGATCTAATAGAGCCGTGAATGAAAGGAACATGCTCAGGCAACAAGATTGCATAATGTTGGTGTCAGGCTAAGCCAAGCCAGCGGTTACGAGAATGTGGGGTTCTTAAGAACATATCTAAACAATAATATGGACAAGCAGCGAAGATCACAGGTAGTCGAAAGTGATTTAGAGGAAGCTATTGCTTTTTTTATTCCAAAATTGGAGATGGATCCGGATTTGTATTGCAAATACAACATTGACATCGATAATCGTCTGACTATCACTATTTCAGTGATGTATTGTCGTTCGATACGACTTACAAGAAACTGGTTGTGATTTTTCTTGGCTTGAATAACTAATACAAGACCACAATATTGGTTGCGCGTTATTGGTTGATGAGACCGTGGAAACCTTTCAATGGTTGTTGAGGACTTTCTTGATGCCATGAAAAATAAGAAGTTACAATCAGTCATTACAGTTGGTGATAAGGCAATGCGTAAATCAATCAAGACGCTCTTGCTTAATTGCAATCATTGGCTTTGTGCATGGCTTCTCAAATGAAATGCCCAATCAAATGTGCAAAACCCAAATTTTGTACAAGCCTTCAAGAGAGTAATGTTTGACGTCTTCAGTGAAGAGGAGTTCGAATAGGAATGGGATCATGTGATAGAGTCGTTCAACCTTAGTCAAAGTCAATGGGTAGAATGGATGTATGCCAAGCATGAACGCAGGGCAGATCCCAACACAGAAAATTCTTTGCGTTCACACGAATGACGCAATGATCTGAAGGGATGAATGTATATGTCTACCTATTCGTTGAACGTTGATCTAAACTATTTGAATTCGTGCTACAATTTGATTGGGAGTTGTCATGTCTTCGCCACGAGGAGAGGTTGGATGACTTCAAGTTGACCAATGAAACGCCTCTGCTTAAGATTCACTTACGTGCGCAAGAGCAACATGCGCCAAAGGTGTTCAAACACAAACTGTTTAAGATATTGCGTAAAGAGATCATGGGTGAGGCATAGTTTACATTTTGTGCTTTGACACATGATGGGGAGCCTCAAATTTTTTCTTTGATCGATTTTGGGGTGCTGAATGACTCATACATAGTGTCAAGAGACTAACAACGTGATACACTAAAGTGCAGTTTTGCCAAGTTTGAATGAGTGGGGATACCATGTCGTCATACGTCCACTATTACGAAAGGTGAACATATGTAATAGATCCTAAGCACGCGCATACTAGACCGGTGGTGGATCACTGTGAAGAGTAATATGCTACTAACAGGTCAAGCCATTCTCATCTGGATACCGATGATATAGTATTGCTTTGGTATAACTTGATCCAACTAGTTGCCAAAAGACTTGCTCACTTTGTGTCAAAGTCAAGGGAATGGCCGACTCGAGCCAAAATGGAGATTGGGATGTTGTGCGTAAAATATGAGACCTTTGTGGAATGATAAGGTCGCCAATGAATAAGATGTGAAGTAGGAGGATGGTGTAGAGATTAAAAGAGGCCTCGTTCAAGACCCAGTAATCGTGAAGAGAAAGGGCAGCCAATGTGCCAGCTCGAGTAAAGCACGACCACCCACTCGTCTTTGTGGCCTTTGTAAGAACACTGGACATACCAAATGAACATGTCTAGAATTACCGAGCATTGTGCATTCCACGATGCTGGATGATGATAATGATGATTCATAACCATCTACGTGCAAGGTGCACACGCGATAGGGGCTCCAGACAAGGTGCGTCTCCATTCAATGTACAAGGTGCGTATGTATTCAATGTGCAAGGTGCGTACCCATTCAATGTGCAAGGTGTGTACCCATTCGACCCATCTGCATACCCACCACCATTCAATGCACAAGGTGGGTACCTTATGTACAACACAAACATCCCATATTGGTATAATATTCAGTATCCCTCGCCACAGTAAATGAACATTTTGGTATTAACTTGCTTTCATAGTTTTTGAGAATGTTAATATACGAATATGTGCACAATTTACCCTTTAAAAATTTTCTTATTTATAATTGTACACAATAATTCTGAAAAATCTGAAGATGATCACTGTACACAACAACTTCAAAAATCTGCTAATTTATACATGTACACAATAATTTTGCAACATCTATTTATCATCACTGTACACGATAACTTACAAAACCTCTTTTATTTATAGTTGTACCCAATAATAGACAAAATCTATTTATTATCTTTGTACACAATAATTTACAAAACTTACAAAAATCTATTTATCTTCACTATACACTATACACAATAATCATATACAAAATGAAGACCCATTTTCCATTTCTGATAAATTCGATGAGCTAGACTTTATCGAAGAAGACAGTAACGACGGGGTAATAAAAGTGAAAGCTTACGAAATTATCCCTCTTGAATCTGCTTTAAATTTTATTGCAGCGTCATCATTGTCTTCTTCAATAACCTTTAGCTCATCGAATTTCTCAGAAATGGCAAGTGGGAGAGTGTTTGAACAAGAACATCAAAAAATAGGACACATTCACAATAATGTATAAAATATTATCTATCCATTCATTTTTTTTCTCTTTTGAAGCTTTTTCTTTAAAGTAGGACTCATCTTCAGTGGTAGCCGTTTCTCCAAGTCATATGAGTTCCTACTATAAAATCGATCAACGCTATCATGTAACGTATCATACATGTCGTTCGAAGGATGGTTAATGATCTTCAATAAAATATTACAACAAAGATTGTGCGATTACTCCCGTAAAAATATTCTCAATATTCAACGAACTATCATACACCTCAACAAATTTAACGATAAATCGAAAATTCTCAATTACATAACTAAAAGATGCCTAACTCCAAACTAAAACAAAACAGAAAATAGAGCTATAAGGTTTGAACATTCACCAAACTATCATTGCACCATAACAAATAACAAGTAATGACAACCTTAAGTGAGCAAATCCAAAGCAATAAAAAATTCCCAATTATAGAACTAAAAGAACCATAAACTATATAACAAACAAAAAATAAAGCTCTCAAGTTTAACAAAATGTAAACAATATCTGACATATTACCTGGGAACGATAGTCACAAATAATCTTTGCCCTGATGTCATCCATATATCTCAAGACCCACACACCACAATCACTTCTGCAAACGTAATAATAAGTGCATCATTCAATGGTGAATGAAGCCTAACCAAATTCATGACCAGTGAACATACCCATTTGATTGGGTGACCACTTGGGGTGGCCTTAAAATTTTGAATGAAGAGAAGGTTGTTGGCGAAGGCAACAAATCTATGAGCTTAAGCCCAAATATCAAGTCTATCCCTTCTAACTATAATTTCATTCATAAAATATAGAAAAGTAATCAATGTTAAAATCATACATGCTATAAGATAAATTACAAGTCATGATGAGGGTTTAGAACATACAATCTTTTTTACCTTCTCAGTTAGTCGCGCGTTAACTGGACCATCTAACAAGGTGTCCCATACGGTGACATCCTTGTCCATGATGGAGATCTTGGCCATAAACCAATGATCTCGACCATCGTGTACCAGAATACAGGTCTAGATTACACTATATTTACACAATCATACTAAGTCAATATTTAATATATTAATTACATTAATTTTTTTTACCATCATTTCTAACTCAAGTGTTGTTGCGTATCTATCCATGATCTTGTGGTTCCTTACAAAATTAGGAAGCTCTACTAATTTAGAAACACATTCACTCTGCAGTGGCATAACAAAATAAGGAGGTATTGAGTAGTAGATAATCATAACAAAGAACGTGGGAAGAAACTAGAATCGATTGCTCATCGACGCACGACGAGCCTCCCAAGTCAAAATGCTACAAGCAGGACTATAAGGTCAGAGCCAAGCTAATTTTCTTGGATCAAGATTCTTTAGCTCTCTCTAGCATGGAGGCCAGAATGTCTAATGAGAATCTCATTGGAAAAGACAAACGTAATCAAAATTTGGAAGTGATGGTGTGTTAAACTTTATTAGATTAGTGTGACTACTACCTATCCTCTAATTTTCTCAAAAATATACTCCACTAAACGCTCATCTTTCACTCTACTGGGTTCGCAATGTGTACATACCCATTTTAAATACCTTCTTATTGTGTTTAGTGGTCAATTTACCCTTCAAATAGGGTGAACTTAGTAGAGGACCATCTCTCCTCTCTTGAGTGCTACCCAACTACATTGAATTGGCTTTCGGTAGACTCAGACAAGACGTGTTTGCCCTACCAAATTGCAACCCCAAGTAACATGTTATATTAATAGTTAGATTGTACATGTTATATACATAGAAAGGATGAACTACGAATAAACAGAATAATGCCTTTCGACGTCCTTTAGTTGTTTCAGTCATAGATGGTTTTCTAACCAATAGCACGTCAGTAAATACATTGTCTGAAGCATCCAGGTGGATGCACCTTTCATCATTATAAACTTTATATAATGGTGATGAAGAGACCGGTAGCTCTTCTTCACGAGAGGGGCTCATATCTTCATCAAAGGCTCCTTGTTCTTTACCTTGAGTCAGGGTGACATGTGGATCATCGTCTTGTGCTCAAGACTTACCAGTGTCTCGTTCCAAAAGACTAACCAATGTTGTGCACATCTTCTCTTGGATGGCCATCATCTTTCTCTGCACCTCCATTAATTATGAAATATCATTCCTCATGGAGTTAGACTCCACCTGGAGAGCTGCCCTCATGGAGCTAGACTCTGCCTAAAGAGCGATCAGTTGTGCACTTAAAGCACCTTGCCCAACCACTTTCTCTTCAGGTAGATTTGCACACACGTCCTCGCAAACGTGTTTACGCTCACGGTCCTCCCCAACCTCACGGTCACCCGGAATGGCTTGCGCAATTGTATCGATCTACAGAATACGAATATATGTGAATTAATAATAAATAATCAATGGTAATATGAACAACCAAAGTTACAATATTCTAAAATGCTTACCGTATAGCTTTTAGGCCAAGCCTCTCCTCCCCTTGATTTTACAAAATTAATCATTTTTGCAATGGCCCTGTTGTTCCACCTTAGTAGCGAAGGCTGGTTCAAGTCAACATAGTTGGCAGCACATGATAACTTCTCCAAATAAAATAGTTGCATCGAAATGAACTTATTAGAAATATACATATGTTATCATGCGAAAGTAAAACCAATGTACACTAAATATATTACTTGTATAAATAACAAGCATCCGGTAATGTTTAAAACAAGAAGAAAGCCCAATTCTTCTGTTAGATAGTCACAGGTGACTTCACAACCTGCAATCATGAATGAATGATGATTGATTTTGATCTAGGAGATAACAAAACCTCAATAGTGTACAGTACAAAGGGTTACCTCCAATAGTCACCGTCAAATTCCTCATCAAGAATTTTGACAAGGTGTTCACCGGAATATCACATTTGGCCTTCACCCACTTCTCCTTTAGATCTTTTATCTCATTCACATCACCATCAAATTTGATTTCCTGCCCAACGTCAAAGATGCCCAATTTAGAAGTCACATCATTTGCGGTGACTTTGAATGTCGACGCATGTACATTCAACGTGCAGGTGGTTGGATCGAAGCAACCTAATAGTTGCTACAAGAAGTTCCTCTTCATCTTGTGGCATTTAATATCCAACAACCATCTGAATCCCATCTCCACGAGTGCTCTCCTCTTCCCCTCATCAACATTTGCAACAAGATCCATAAATTTCTCGGGTGTACAATGTGTGATAACTTCCGCTTAAAGGCAAGCCTTCTCGGATGACTAGGATCAGGTTGTTCTATTCCACTTTCAAGGGAATAGATTTCATTATCCTTGAAATACTTGAGTTTCGCTTCCTTTGTCATACTTTTTCACAACTTACCTAAATCTCATCGTGTTTGCATATCACAAACTCACTTAAATTACAATAAAAATGTACCAATTCCATGTTATAATGTAATGTTTGTTTAAATATACTTACTTCAACACTCCTAATCTTTCCACCTGTCGCCCTAATTTTAGCACATTCTTTTGCATTGTTTTAATTATAAAAATAGCATTAACATTGCAACAATTGATATGAAAATATGTAACATTAAATTGATGATATCATTATTTACTTACAAGTATTCAAAGAAACTATTATGTGCCTTCTTCACATTCACATTTGTGCTAGCCATCTGAAATATATGTTACTATAATCAAATTTAGTCTTGTGACAATTCCTTCTTATCATGATTATCCCTAATACTATATTATAATGGACTGAGCATCATCTAGTAAAAATGTTAAGGTCCTATGTGCCATTAAATTAATGTTCATAATGTTATGTGCTTGTATACATTTTCCCCTATTATGTTATTAATCAGGTTTATGCAACGACTATTTGAGATAATGAATTAATTGGAAGTGACATATATCAACAATCGTAATAAATGATAAACATGATGTGAATATCAATGGCTTACAAAAATCGACGCAAGATTTCATGAAAATATGGTTATGTAAAGAATTTAAAGAATGTAAGAAACTTAGTTGATCTAGTTCCAACATGCTCTTCTCCAAGGTTTTTTACAATTTATCATGTTAAAAAAATCATATTAGTAAATTTTCACCAAGTAGGTAAGCTAGTTAAAAACTCTATAAATGTGAAAACCTCTATAATCATACAAAAAATTATGTTGATCATGTAGCTCTCTCTAAAGTAGGACTTTTCCTTTTATTTGATTGCTTGAAGGATAACATGTACAATGGCATTCATCTAATAAAAAAGATACACCTGAAATAACATAGTTTCCATGAAAGAAAACAACCTCAAATAATATCTCCTTCCAACTATAATATTCCATATAGAAACATGAAAAGGAAAATAAATAAGAAACTAGTCTACAACATAGCAAGTTCCATTTGGTTAAGTAAATCCAATTCAATCTAATGATATTGAGACATAAAATCTTATACGAGTTCACATTTCAGAAGTAAATGACTACCAACTTTGTCAATGCTGACAAGTCTTCCCTACTGATGACCAATAATTAAGAGGTTTTACGCAAAAATAAAGAGACACTTTTATAATTGGGTGAAAATCCAATTTCAAACCAATGTTATATTCTCAAGTAAGTCTATTCTAACTATAACAAAATATTCATCTTATTTTTCAACAATCCAACCCTTTTGCCAAAGCATAAATAATGAAATAAATAATCATTACACAAAAATGTCACTGGAAAACATAAATCGTTAATATGCAATGGTAACCCAGACAGTATACCAAACTTATGGTTAACTATATCCGTTGTTTATAGAAAAAAACTATGAGCCAACAGATAAAATTATAATGAACTTTATTCTCACTTTTTGGTTCCATTGGAATAATGAGAATAAACTCTTGACCATTTGAGATCCATACCACAATAACATTAACAAATTATTTTAGGTGAGACTCTGTAGATTAACATTAATTAAGTTTATATGTTTAAGACAGTAATGACACAACGATTTCTATCTCTTCTCATGGAATGTATTATATGTTGACTATATGGAATAATTTTTGCAAACCAATTGGTTACTCGCATTCTATTTTAATTTGATAAAAACATACATTTAAAGAAAATATTCTTTTAATTTTTTGATAAAAACATGTCTATTATATGTTGACTATGCTTTTAATTTTGTTTCCTAAAAACACTAAATTTGGCAAGGAAGAATACATGAAAAGAAACCCTTTGGAATTGTATTATTCCAAAGGGTCGGGAAAAGGATATAAATTGGACTCTCAGTGAAGCTATGGCTACTCCAACAAAATGTCCTATGTATCTTTTTCAAAAAAAAATTAAACAAAATTTGTGTGGCTTACTTCACCAATATAAATAGAATGAAATAGTTTATGGTTTCAAGTGAGTACTCGGGCTTACTTAACTAATCTAAACAACTAAAATAACTCATTCATACAGATCTCTTCATGGATTTCACTCCCAAAATCAAAATCTATTATAATTCTTGGTGACGATATAGAAAATATAAAAAAAACAATGCATAGAAGAGGGGCAGTCACAGACAAAATAATGTTGGGTAAGCAACACCCATAGCAGAACCTCCCAAGAATCTGAAAATCCATAGAAGAGGAGATAATAAATTGGCCTTTCTTTCTCCCATAAGCATATCTTTAATAGTAAAATAGTATAATTGAAACTTTTGGAAAGAAATTACTACTTTCTTATTTCTTCTATTAAGGTATAATCACTAGCAAATAGAACTCCTAGCTTCACAGCAGAAATCCACAATTTCAAAAAATTGCGACAAACAAAACCCTAGGTTCTCGTTCCTGAACGTAATAATCTGGCCAAAATCAAATAAATAATTAGAGATAACCACACACACATAACGACATGTAAAGTTCTATAAAGCTATAACTAAAAAGCATGCCCTAGATTATGGGGTAGAAGTCGAAGGACAGAAAAGAGGAAAGAAGGAGGGGAAAGGGGGACGAACGCACCATAACTTAGAGAGAGAGAGAGAGCACCAACTTGGAGAGAAAAAATTCATCGTCGTGCCCTAATCACAATGTTGTAGTCAAAGAAGGGGGGAAGTGGGTAATTGGGTACCTGTTCTACCAGTTTTAAAGGAAGTAAAACTTAAAAACCATCCAATGGTTGGATTGAATTTGTCCCTATCCAATGGCCAGGTTAATCCCAGAATCAATGTTGGGAAAAAAATTACAGCATTGAAGAGGGATCCAAGAAGAAAGAATAAGTTGAAAAGTTTTACGTAAAAAGGTCTTCTTGAATTTAAGAAAAATAAAACTACGGGTCCATCTCCCATACTGGGAATTTTTTTTTTTAGCATTCATATCGGGATTAGTCTTGGCCGTATGGTCTAGTCAGGTTAATCCTAGTTGTTCGATGGTTTAGAGATACTACTTAAACAGGTGTAACAGGTAACCATCCCTGAAAAATTAGGGTTTTTCTCACTACCCCTTTTCTTATTTTCTTTTTCATTCAATCTCAGTATGCCCTCATCTGTTTGTGGCCTGATCCTTCCTCTCTCATTCCCCTCCATTTTTGTAAGTTAACTCTTTCTCTCTCTGTCTCTCTTTCTTTCTCTCTCTCTCTATCTCTCTCGAGCTGGAACGAAAGCTCGAGCATTTGTCGTCGTCGTTAAATTCGACCATCAATGCTCATGCTTTTGTCAATGGGGGAAGTGGTAGTTTTAACGTTAGCATTTTTTATATTGACTCATCCACGCAAAAGTGAACAAAATCTTTCTCTTTGTCTTTTAGAAGGTCTTTCTATCTCTCTTTCTCTTTGATTCTTGTTCTTTCTTAAAAATGAGCTCTTAGATTTACAGATCTGCTTCTAGGGTAGCCAGGCTGTTCCTCTCTACTCTCTAGATGGTGGAAATCTACAACTGAAGTGATTATCTCCGTTGGTGACCGCAGTGTCAGTGACTCTCAGAAAGAACCCTATTTTCTCGCTCTTTATCTTTTTAATTGAAAATTCTTTATTTAGTTTTTGAACTAATAAGAGAAGTTTTGGAATTTTATTTATTTACTAGGTTCTATAATGGCGATGATTCATATTTGGGAGCCCATACGGACATTCAAGATGAGATTGAGGGGGTTCGTGAAAAAGAGCATGTCAGTTCAAATCTTTGGAGGATTTAAGAACAATGAATTTTTAAAGAGAGTGAAGTCAAGTTTAGTATGTTCCTCTCATGTTCTCTATCCTTTTAATTCGAACATTAATTATTCTAATGGTTTTACACATTTATCAAACTTATCCTGGTAAGCATACTAAACTTCTGAGTTTGGAGGCTTTCTATTTAATTAGTAGAAAGGCATGTGGTTAATTTCATTCAACTTTGACTAGTCACTGGTTCATGTTTATGTTATTGTAAAAAAATGAGTTTGAATGAAGTACATTCTATTTTTGGTTGGAAGCATTTTCTGATCGGTTAGTTGATGTTCAATTAATCATGAATGCTCCAAGAGCCCTTATGTGATCAGTTAATGAGTGCTGAGAATACTAGTAGCTAAACCTCAAGGATTTTTTTTCTCATTGGTCCATTGATTGGGGTAGATAATCTGGTCGTACTCTTCGCATATGGCGTAGTTGAACCACATTTTGATACTGCATGCTCTCTAAAACTTTAATACCTTGGTAGAACTGTTTTGTTCTTATTGACCAATATCATACTCAGGTATCGTTGGATGCCATATTTTGTTCTTTATTAGCATAAGTGGGCCAAATAAACTTTGATATGTACACAACAAGCATCAGAGAATAAAGTGATGATAATGTGCATGAAGATGACTTGTGTCCACAACAGGGCCATGGATCTTTGCCTTTGCTATGTGGTATACACATGTATATATGTAAGTAAGACTTTTGACTATGGAGATCTCATTTTTTTAGTGTATGAGTTATATTATAAAGTTGATAAAAGTAGTTCTTCCTCTGTGTAACAGATGTGGGTTCTACAATGTGCTTGCTACATTTTTGCAAAGATGATGTGGCTTTCTGCATACATTCTTTCAAAATTCAAATTGCAATAAAAGGTTCAGTATCCTTTAGTCTAGTCTTGGAAATATTTCCTTTCGTCGCACCTCACTCACTGCTAATTAGAGTGTGTCAACATCTTAGATTTCATAAATTTTACTAAACAGTTAACACTATCAGTGTATGAAGCTGGTTCATCATAATTATTTCTATTTTTATTTGCAGAAAAAAATTCGCAAAAAGTCTTAAGAGTCCAAGGTTTATCCCTACCTGACAACTTTCATAGTTTTTGACTTGTATCCAATGCTTCTGTTCTTTGAGTTTCAATTACATTATGCACTGTTGTGATAAACATTTAATATGTATCTGGTGTGCCATGTTGGTATGATAGTATGTTTTGTGTCTGTTTTGGTTTTTATAGGTTGATATTCAAACTTGGCATCCAAATGACTTTAGTTTGTAAACTTCTATAAAATAATAGTGTATGTCTTTGTTTAAAAATTTTATCCTATAAAAAAATCGAACTTTGGAATGGGGATAGTAACACAATCAATTTTTTAGAGTATCATTTATGGGATCCATCTCCAATGTTGGGAATACCATTAAGCCTATGTAATTCTTGTTTTTTTTTCCTTTTTTCTAGATTTTGATATTGTCACCAAGCATTGTAATATATTTTGATTTTGGCAATGAAGTCCCTGAAAAGAGCTTGAAGAAATGGAAGGATCTCTATATGAAGAGTGTATATCAGAGATGACACACGCATTACAACTTGACCTCGAGGGTTAATTGGTGCAACTGAAGTAGTCATTAAAAAGTACCAGGATTTTCATCTTGTTCTGCTACTTTTTATGTAGTGATGTACAGAAGCAGGTTTGAATTGTGTTTATAAGGGATTTGTATCAGAAGAAATATTCATTTATAGTGGTACTTAATTCAATTTCAAATATAAGTGAAAATTGTTAATGTTTGTATTGAGAAATCGAGAATTTTGAGGGAAAAAGTATAATGTTACTCCATAGAGAAATCATGCATATGACGTTCACCAAGGCCTTATCTAAATTGATGAAATGGAAGGACATCTACAAAGAGTATATATTAAGTGAAAAAATGAAAATGACTAAGTAAATTTAAAATGTTCAGGTGTGAAAATGATAAATATAAGACACATTTATATAATGCTAAGTGTATGTAATTAAAAATAGCTAAATGTGTGCAAATAAATATGCCAAGTGTGTGAAAATTGACACATACAAGAAAATGGCTAAGTGTGTAAGTCATCTTCTTCATTGGAGTGCTTAGAAGAAGAGATATAGGGTGTGAAGGATGATGTCACATCAAACCTTTTTGGAAAAGAGGCGCCTTGTTATCTTGGTAAGTGTCCTTTGTGGCCCATCAATTGATTCAAGGGGCAAAGGACTAAGGTTAAAGTATTAACCTTGGTAAAGCCACTCTTTGAGCATCTTATAACTTGAACTCAAATAAGGTGTACTCGGGTTTGGTTAAGGTAGTGAATAGTGTTCAACCTGAGCACTATAACTTTCCCGATAGAACAATGTCTCATCACCATAAAGCTGGACCTTCCAATGTTGACCAAATCAAGGAAGATAAGTCTGCCAATGAAATCCATATCATTAAACTATCATTGATAGAAAAGGTTAAGTGAAGAAAGTCAAGCAAAACAACCTTCTCTTTTGTTTATCCAATCAAGGTAGGTAAGGAGGCTAAGATTGAAATCCCTGAGAATATTGTAATCAAAGGAAAGAAGAGTTGGAAAGCTTGTTTGGTTGATCCTTTTATTGATGGAAAACTACCTTTCTCCATGGTGCATCAAGCACCACATGCTTCATGGGGGAGACATGGGTCTGTTATAGGTATTGGCCACAGATACAGGTTTTTTCTTCTTTACATTTACTAAGTCTGTGCTTAGTGATAACATTCTATATGAAGGTCCTTAGCCCTTTGTTGGCAGGCCAATCATGTCAAAGGTCTGACAGGAGAATATGGTGTTATCCTTGGAAGCTCTCCAATTTATTCCCATTTGGATAAGTTATGGGATGTTCCCTTAAAGCTATTGAATGGAGAGAGATTAAGCAGGATAGAAAGTGTATTAGGTGTACCTCCGTTTGCTGACTCCATGATAAATAACTATACTAGAAATTCCTTTGCTAGAGTTAATGTGGAGGTAGATGTCAACTAAAATCTTGGAATCCATTGATGTGAAGTTAGCAGACAACAAGCATATCCATATTAGGGTTGAATACCAAGGTTTGACAATGAAATGTATGAAATGAAGGTGTTGGTAATGATTTTGCAAGTGTGGAAAGTCAAGTTAAGCCTCAGCAGCATCCTAGAGCTATTATTAGATAAGTTCCTCAAAAGTTGTGGGTTCCAATTAAAGGGAATGAGCATGCAGTTCAACATGTTTCTCTACCTCAATTTAGAACTGAAGGTGTCACCCATAAGGAGGTTACTAGGAATATTTCCATTCCCCAAATTTAAATTGATATAGAAACTATGATAATTCATAATGCTTTTTGTGCATTAGAGGAGGAACCTGAGGAAGCTGAAGAACCTAGGCTTCTTGAGGAGACCAAGGGTGCCAATGATAAACTAACTCTGAACAGCCACGCAATAAGGGAGGAATATGCCACTCAATTTGATTTGGATTAGGAGAATGATATAGACTAACTTGCTTCACCTACTATCTAAAGACAAAGTCCTTCTAAGCATGCCAAGAAAAGGGGTAGGAAAGCCAAATTGAAGAATGTTAGTAACACTGATTGTAGGAGAAGTTCAAGGGTTAGAGCCACTCCATCTAAATCTCAATGATCAATTTTACAAAATGAATATCAGAGGACTTAACAATACTGTCAAATAGTCCGAGGTTATAAAACTTTGTGTTGATAATTGTATTAATCTTTGTCCTCTTGAAACTAGGGTAAAAAAGAGGATGTTTGCCCCCTATCAGTAGGAGCATCTTTGGCAGTTGAACTTTCATAGCCAACTACTCATGTGAAAATAATGGTAGGATTTGGATTGCATGGAACCCGCCAAAAGTATTGTCAATATGATTAGCCAAACTGACCAAGTTATTCACTGTCTCATTACTATTCAGTGCAGTCAGAAGGTGTTATATGCTTCTTTTATTTATGCTTCTAATGACACCTTTAGCAGGAAAAACTTATGGAATCACATTATCATTCATGCTTCTAGCACCTTGCATCACCCTTAGGTTCTTCTTGTGGGACTTTAATTTTGTAAAGCATCTTTCTGAATAGATAGGAGGATCCAAAGCCTAGGATGAGGGCACCACTGACTTTGTATCTTTCCTTGGTTCTATTGAGATAGAGCACCTTTTCAATGGGGGATGTAAGGTTAATTGGATCAATAACAATGATGGTCTTATAACTATCGTGAATAAGATAAACAGAGTCCTAGTGAATGAATAATGGATCTCCTAGTTTGAAGGCTTCAATGTTGTATTTCTTCATCCAGGCATATCAGATCATTGCCCTGCAATATAGCATATTAAAGCTTCCTCTAACAGACCCCCTGTGATCTTCAAATTCTTTGACTTTAAGGTTGACAGGGATGATTTTATCCCTTGTGTTCAGCAAGCCTGTAATAGTTTAGAATATGGCTCTTTTATGCATGATCTTTTGAAAAACTTAAGGTCATTAAAGTTGCTTTTGAGGCTTTTAACAGAACTTAGTGTTCATCAATCCAATCTTAATGAATATTTGATTTATCCTTGTAAAATGACCTAGGAGAAAAAGGCCTATAAATACCTCTCTATGTATAAGAAAAATGGCAATTGAATGAATACAAACTCATCTTTTCTACTCGAATTTCTTAGTCTTTTACTCGAAATCTCTTTAATTCCCAATTAAGTAGAGGGAAAATACCTTTATAGATTGGTGTTTTCATTGAGAGCTTCGAGTGAAATACTCAAGGATGAACGACTACAAGTAGCATCGATAATGCCTAGAACAAGATCTAGCGCTGCACGTGATGTCAAGAGTAGGGTCAAATCCCAAATCCAACCTGAGTAATGAAATTAGGACGTACATGAGGTGCTAGAAGTTGTATTAGCAAGACTAATGATTCTGGAGAGTCAAAACACTGAAACCATTACACACGACCTTACATGCGTTATAGGTGCGAGTAGCTACGTTACAACGTGAGATAATGCAAAATCATACTGAACTAAGTCAACATTTTCATGCAACATGAACATGAGAATCAGATGGATCGAGCTGCAAGGAAAGAGAACTAGGAGGATGTGGCAGAAGAGTGCACGGGCCATAATTCAAACAAGGAGCCACTACCAAATGAATAAGGCGACGTGCGATCTAAAAATGCGGTTGACGAAGTCATAAGGGTCAATGGAGCGAAAGAGGGTGTAACAGAGCACGATATAGAAAAAAATGCTTGAGAGGAAAATGGCCGAAGTCAGGAGATTGGGCATTATGACCATAGCAGATCTAGACTCATTGACTAAAACACCCCTAACCCCTGAAATTCTATCTGCTCCGATCCAAAAAAAAATTGTGGCTCCAAAATTCAAATACTATGCTAGAAAGATGGACCCAGTTGATCATCTGTGGAGATTTTGACAAATGATGGCTCTGCATCAACTTGAACATGCGCTTATATGTTGAATGTTCCCAACAAGTCTTGACATAAATGCACGTAAATGGTACCATTCCCTTCCTTCATGTTCTATAACTAAATTTTATGTCATGCCTTCTGTCTTTTTGAAACAGTATGCAACATATCGGTCCATCACAGAGGACTCAGAGTATCTCCTGAGGATCTCAATGAAAAGAGGTGAATTGTTGCGGACTACACTCAACGGTTCATAAAAGAAATGGGAAAAGTTGAAGAATGTGATTATCGCGAGGTGAGACTGGCATTTACGAGAGGATTTGACCCTTAGTCTTTACTATTTGAGGATCTCTCCAAAGAGAAACCGCTCACCATGACGGAAACTTTCTTGAAGGTGCAAACCTATATAAAACTTGAAGAGGAGCATAAAAGTATGATGTTGTTGTCTGAGCAGTTGGCAACATCATCAAGCAATGGAACAAAGAGAAGAGCTGAAGTGGCTGGCAGTAAAGATGGACGACAGGAAAGCAACTAGAAACACAGACCCACTCTTTGTTTGAAGAGAAAAGACCTACACCCTACTTACAGTTCCAGTGAACCAAATGCTCTAGGCCATAAGAGATGAACCATGGCTGAAAAGACCGCCCCCATTAGAAGGAAACCTGCTGAGAAGGAAAAAGAAAAGTATTGCTCATTTCACAAAAGTAGCGGGCACATGACAAAATATTGCTATCAACTCAAGGATTTTATAGAGAAGCTCATCAAAAAAAGTTACCACAAATAATATACCGCCAATCCCAAAATCAGGCAAGGAGAGGAAACATCGAAACAAAAGAAGGCAACCGACCCATAAGCATAGTCGATACAATAAAAAACAGACAATATCCGCCTAAGTGTGCCAAGAGACGGTTTAAGGAAAAACTCAAAAAAAAGGCCTAAGCAAGTTAAACAATCATGTAGTGTAGGAAAATAAAAATCTCTAAGGGAAACCATAGGCCATGGGAGGCATAATAAGAAGTGCACAAGTAAGAATTGATACTTAGAAAGAAAATATGAAGTATTTCATTAATAAAAATGGTAGTACAAGGAAAATAAAATGGAAAGAACATAATTGAAAATAAAGGAATAAGGACAATCTAGCACAATATGCTCCCTTGTCGGGTCATAAGGCCTTCACGTCTCCTCGGCCACGACCTCCTTGGTGACTACTTCGATAATCTCTAGGGCAAGAGCATTTTCCTTGGTAGAAAGAGGGTATGTCTTAGTCATCTCATACTACGGAGGGGCTCGAGCAATGCCATCGAGACACCCGATGGTGTAAGTATTCTTCTCTAGCAGTCTGAACTAAGTAGTGTACAGTTCATATGCCTCATCTTCCTTCTTCAGTAAAGTTTCGACCGTTGAAGCCTCCATCCTTTCAGAAACCTCTCTGATGGCCTCCTGGGTACAAGTCAACTTCCGCTCGCACCTCAACATCCTTGAGCCTGGCAGCTTCACCTTGGCTCTTCACCTCACTGAGCTTCTGGTCGGTCGCGCTTCAAATCAAACACTTCTTACTTGTGCGTGACCATCTCACCACCAATGTTGTTAAGCTTCATGGAAAGAGAGTTGTGGTAGAAGCAGTCTAAAAGAAAAAAGAAAACATCCATAAGTAATAGATTACATAAAAAGATCATAAAAGCTAGAACATAAATGGATACCTGAAGAAGGCTATGATTGACTCATTTCTAAAGAGCCTCAACAGCCACCTCCCAAAGCCGATCAAAATTTATTGAGCAGGGGAGATGGCTCATGACTAGATGGGAGGTATTATAGTCAATCATGAGATTAGTGTCAAAGGGAATGTTTGGGTTAGAAAACGGAAGAAAAAGAGACCATAATTGGGTAGCCTCAAAAGCAGCCAACTAAAAGTCAGGAGAAGAAGGCCTCATTGGAATGAAGGGAAGTCGGGCAGGAAGCTGTAGCTAAAAAGAAGGACAGACAATCGAATTGGAAAGAGAAGAGAGTTAAGGAAGAATATGGGAAGGATAATTAGAAGTTTCCCTTAATGAAACTAAATTAAGAGGCTCAGAAAGCCTCGGGCAGAAATTCCATGAAGAAGAGCATTGAAGGGAGAGCTGGATAGGCCTCATGCTATTGTAAGCTTCAGTGAAAGAAGGAGAGGTAGAAAAAGAAGCACTGGGGGCAGCAGGTTAAGTCAGTTGTGGAGGAATGATGATGGGAGTAGGCAAAGGCTGTAAAGGAAGAGTGAGGAATGCCACTTCGTGCTTAGGATTAAGCAACCACTGCCAATCTATGTTGGAAGCCCCGTAAACTACGCCGATCTTGGCCTTGTCGTTAGGAGTCTCAAACAGACAAGAGTTCTTCCTCTTGTCTGCAAGAAAAGCAAAGAAAAGTTAGTTGAATAAAAGAGAATCAAAAGAATTATAGGAAAATTAGGAAATGCAAAGGGGCAAGGTCACTCACCAAATGATCTCCATTTAGTAGGGATATGGGAGTGACCGCCTCCTCTTATGTCTCGACTAACCTAGAATGCCTCGGCATTCCACCATTTATAACCTTTTGGTAAGTCCAAATAAGTGGACCACCAGTCAGACTACTCCTTAGAGTGTGAAAACAATTGTCATTCTTCTTCCTAATAGAGTAAAGAAGGCGAAACTCATTAAGGCTTAAGTCTAAACCGTATAATCTATTTAAAGACTCCAAATATAGAAGTACCCTATAGGTATTGGGGTGAACAATGCAGAAGAGACATCATGGTAATGAAAAACTCTTGAAATAGGAAATAATGGGGAACCTAAAACCTAAGGCAATATACATCGTCCAAAATTTTAGAACGTCGGTATACATGGAAGGACTGGCAAGGTCACTGTCAAAATATGAACAGGAGACCTCATCAGGGAAGGCCCTACGATGTTGGGAAACAAATCAGTTGAACTCATCTCTATTCCTAATCCAGGGGATAGAAGGAGAAAAGGAAGAAGCCGTTTGGGAAGAATTAGAAGGAAAGATGAAGTAGGGCAAGGAACTCACTGGTAAAGGATGTGCAGGAAGAATAAGAGTGAAACTACTTTATATAATTTACTACGGATGCCAAGCAGCGGATTCAAAAGACGAAGTGGCACACAATAGTCATTACAGTACAGGCGTGGACACATGGCATAAGCACATAGGGGAAGAAGATGTCAGAATCTTAACGGGCGAAGACGTCCCCCTTCATCCAAAAAAGGAAATGATTGCATAGGAAAGAGTTAAACGTTGCTGGACAGAAAGTAATGACTAGAAGAATGACGTCGTCAACAGATAATAAATGACAGATCAAAGGTCTAGTGTTTGGCATCAGCGGCTTGTAACCACTATGTGAAACAAGGGCAAATGACTAGGATAAATCAAACAAAGAAGTCAGGGATTACAGGTTACTCAAAGGCGACAAGAAGGCAGATGATGTGGAAAGACTCTAAGGAGATGAAATCAACCGAAAGCAATGTGACAATTAAAGCAGAGCCAGATTCGGTCAAATAGGTTATATAACCTCCACGATTCAGCTAACCAACTCAATCTTAATGAATATTTGATTTATTTTTGTAAAATGGCCAAGGAGGAAAATGCCTATAAATACCTCCCCATGTATAAAAAAGGCAATTGAATGAATACAAACTCCATTTTCTACTCGAATTTCTCAGTCTTTTACTCAAAATATTAATGTTGTTTAATTCTAAATTAAGTAGAGGGAAAATCTCTTTACATATATGAGGTATGTATAGTAGTACGCTCAAACTTCTTAAACAATGGACAACGACCCTCAAACAACAACCCCAAGCCTTGCTAAATTAATGTACGTAGATACAATCCCCAATGTTGCCTTCTAGAGAAATGCCTTGACTTTTTGAGGGACTTTAAGGCCCAAAGACGTTTCCACCACCCGGATTGAACCAATCTATCAGAGGGCCTAGTCACTCAATCAAATGCCACGGCAAGGTGAAGACTAGATCTGGCTAAAACGTTCTTTGATTTCTCAAAATGCCATAGAAGCACGTGCTCACCCGCACTAGAAACCAAGGGGATGGAAATAATTAAGTGTAAATCAATCAGAACGAAACCCTTCAAAAGCTTGGAATGATTAAAGCTACAATCTTCAATAAACTCAATCAATTTTGCATTCTCAAAGGTAGCATTGCAAAGGATCACTTTAAAGGAGCTACGACGTGGCAACTAAAATAGAAGACCCATTTCTAGTTCTCCATCTAATACCTTTCAACAGCAGCACTTTACCCCACATAATACTCTGCCAAGAATAAGAAGCTCCACGCCTCAAGTACGCCGAAAGAAAATAGGAGGATCTATAGCACTTCCTTTAAGGACTCTAGCCACAACTAAATCTAGATGAGATAGAAACCGCCACCCTTGCTTGGCCAATAGAGCCTGATTGAACCAATGAAGGGACTTAAATCCCAATCCCCCTTTATCCTTTGGAAGACAATATTTTCCAAGAAACCTAGTAAATCTTAGCACCCTAGTCTATAGAACCGCACCAAAACTGAGCAAGTAGCCACCCCAACTCATTTTGTAACTCATTACAAAAGAGGATTGAACACTTGAAGCAAGACATGACATAGGAATTAAGAATAACTAGAGTAACCGCGTTAATAAATAATTATGTCGCACCACCGAGAAATGATGCTCTTTCCAACATTGAAGAATTTTCCACAAGCTATTCTTAGCATGGAAGAATAAAACTTTCTTGTTCTATCTTGAAAATGTTTATAAAACCCAGATACTTTTTATCACGTTCAAAGATTAGCCCTCCAAGCAAAGCACCCAAATAATCACGCTTCTAGCTGTCGATATTCAAGTTGAAAGAAAATTGGACTTACCCTGTAATTAGGGACTAAAATGTTGATTTAAAATATTTGAGACTAAAGTGCAACTATCCCTAAAGGTTATGGGGTTTAGTATCATTTTCCATAAACTAATCGAAACATACATGCTTCACACGTATTCAACTAATTTAAAATATACATATAATCTTAAGATGTTAACATTAAAATTAATACATCATATTTAAAAAGTATTCGACATCTAAACTAAAAGTAAAATAGTATAATAATAGATTGTTTATAATTTTAAATTATAATACTATTTGAATAGGATAGAAAGTAATTTTATTTCACCAATATGTCATATTCTTAAGAATAATTATATCATATTAAGAGATAATTTCTCGTAATCAAAATACTAAGTATCAAAAGTATCAGAATATGTCATATGCTTGTAATGAACAAATTATTATTGACTTATAATTGAATATTTATTATAAAATATCTTGAAATAAATATACATATATTCACATCTCTTATTACATAAGATTATCAAAATATTTTATTTTACTATGTACAAATAAATTATTATTGAATAAAAAATAAAATATTATCAAATGAATTAAATAAGAAAATAGGTGAAATATCTAATTTGTCATATATTTAATAGACTTCAAACCCAAAAAGAATAATAAAAAATTTCTCACATTTAAACCTCTTTTAATATATATATATATATATAATTATTGATTAATACTTTCTAAATCTAATAAAGTTTTTATTAGTTGTCAAATTTTATTTTTCTAACAAAAATTAAAATTTATTTGTTCCATTTTAATCATAATAGCTCGTCAATTTTGAAATCAATCCTTATAATTTAGGTTTTGCAAATTACTCCCAATATTTTGAAACTAAAGGTGAATTATAGCAACATCCCTTATTATTTATTTGAATTACACAAACATTCTCTTTAGTTTCAATAATTATATTGAGTTCTTTCTCCCTTAAAAAATTAATGTGAAAAGTAAAAAATATCCTTCTCTACGTCATAGATTAATATTTCTTGATACAAACCATTTTAAATTTAGTCAAAAAGAAAAAACTGGAGTAGATGTAGTCTCATCTACTCCAGTTTTGGGTTCCACATTCTATCCGTAATCGGTAATAGTACTCAAAAAGGAATTACAAAGTTCCACCCCTCACTTTACATTAAAAACATCTAAGGTTTCTTTCTTTCGAAAAGATTATAAACAGAAGAAGTATAAAATCAAGTATTAACATTAAAGATCCATGGTCCTTCCTTTTGGTGGAGGTTAGAAGGCATCTAGAAAGTTTGCTGCCAATCAATACACCTGGCACGAAGGTCTAACTTGGCCAAAATGAACTCCCATACAGCTTGAGAGAAGGAGAAGGAGATAAAGATATGATCCCGGATCTCGTGATGCTCAATATACGGCACACAATCAGTATCCCGAGTAACACAAAATAAGCTTATCTTTAGTCGACAAATCTGCATCTAAAAGCCAACCAAGTCACAACTTGGGTACATCACAACTTTCTCAAGTAATCCTAGGCTAGCCAAGCTCATACCTCTAGTTTCTAAGTAAAGTGTAGACCCAATTCTTAGAGAATGAGCAATCACAAGAAGGATTCCAAATCCATTCATCATCGTATAGCATCTGAGGCTTCTCAAGGGAGGAAGAAACATATTTGATCTATATTAGAGCTCTGATATTAGTGACAAGTCCAATCACAAGTAAAGGAAATCCTGTTGACTTTGTTATTGAGGCCCAACCTGTATCGAAGGATAGGCCTCTACCAAATATATGCCCAAAGAAAGGATCTCTCCAAAAGGTGTTACCATTCCCCACCTTTACTTTGTCGTGAGCAACAAACCACTCTCTAGCTTCTAAGGAGCTTCCTTTAAACCTAAGAGCTTCCTTAGGAACTTTAGTAGTGAAAAGTCCATCCACTATAACAGGGGTATATGCCCCGTAAAAAATCAAGTCTTTTATAGAGATATTTACCCTTTATAATAAATAAAGTTTTTTAAAAAGGTCTCTGCCCCTATAAAAAAATCTAGTGCTCTATAAAAAAACTGATTTATAAGGATTTCTACCCCCTATAAAAAATCAAATCTTTTATAGGATTTGTGTCCCCATAAAAGATTCTTTTTATAGCGGTGATGGACCGCTATTTAATTATACTCATATCAGATTTAATATTCCTGTAAAAAATAACTTTTTATTCTAAAATTAAATGTAATCAACAAAAAAAGAACTCTAAATAACAATTATATATATAGTAAAACAAATTCTTACAAATCCTTCCATAGAAAACACAAATATCAATAAGTCCTTTCCAAGTTTTTACTTAAAATCATTTAAAATATGATTTTTAAATACAAAAAGACTACTAAAAATGACACATCTCCTTCAAAATCTTTCAACTAAAAGAAGTCATGTTTCGTATAACTCCTCCAATCACTTTATTATGTGGACTTGCAAAGAATATTGAAATAAATTTATCCATCAAAACAAGTCATTTCAATACAATATAATATGAAAACATGAGCAACCATCTCGAGAAGTCTTTTCAACTTTAAAAATATATGTATTAGAATTTGCTTAAACTTATGAATTCGCATAGCAAATAATGCAAGATAAGTTAGTTGCACTCAATCATATCTCCCACACAACCAGCCCCAAAAGGAAAACTTAAATAAATAACAAGCAAACGAACAAATTCCTAGGATCAAAAGCATTGCCAAACATAAAGAATGTGAGAAAACTTTGCTTTCTTTATAAATACATCACATACCTAAAAATGATCATGGGGATTGCAGACTGCCAAAGCACAAGCAGTGAAAAAATCAAAACATATATCTTCCTATTCCAAAATTCCCATTTCTTATCAAATCTTTCATCCCTATAAAAAATAGAGTAAAATACTATTCTAGTCCTTGCAATCTAAACTCAATTCTGATTTAGTCCAATACAGTTCTAATTTCCCAGTTTAGTCTCTGTGCTTTTCATCTCATTGTTACAGTAGTTTGAGAGCCTTAAGCATGAGGCCGATGAGGTGATTAAAAACATCGAGAACATCTTTCACATTGTTCATAGATCTGATATCAACCTTGGAGAAAATGAGCAAGTCATAAGGAATATAGAGGTTAACGACTCCCAACTCCTTGCATCTCCAAAGAAATTAAGAACTACGAAGGGAAGTTGCACCCTGCAGGATAATGTATGGCAAAAACAAACATAGAAGGGAAGATAAGGTCCCCTTTTCTATGACCTAGCCTCCCTTAAAGTAACAACAAGATATGGATAACATAATGGTGGAAATACAGGACATAGTGCTATAAATACAAGACATAACCCAATTGCATAACTGATTGGTAAAACATATTTAAAAATTTCATCATGGCAAGCAAGAACTATTTAACTTAACTATCCAATACTGCTACCGCATCTCTTGCAAAAGTCTAATATATGGTTCTATGAACATAAGACTACAATTAATATGATTAATTATACAAAAACTATAAATTTAGCTTGTTAAAAAGATATATGAAGTTGAAATCTTAATGAATGTGTATATATATGTCTAGAGAAAATAAATTCTTTAAAGATATAATACTAACCGCTGATTGCTGAATATATAACATATTAACTAAGTAATCACGAACATGTACATGATTTCATAATTTTAATTACAGTCATGAATTTGTTTTGTAAGAACTACTCTTGTTTGTCCAAAACTCAAAATAAACAAAAGAGAAATATATTGTTAACTAAGGAAAAAGAAACAAAGAGAGTAAAAGAGCGTAATTTGGTTCATAAAGAAATTGAAGAATGGGAAGAAACATGCATATCTTGTAGGACTTACCCATGCTGAGTATTAACTTTCTCCTTTTGTTTATTAATTTAGTTATACATTTTTAATAAATTATTTCTCTCATATCTCATTTTTAATAAATTAATAAATATGATTAATTAGTATTTTTGTCATCTCTCCTCATTTACATAAAGGCATATGAATTTTTCCCTCTAAATCCACGTGTGTTACACGTGTTCATGTCTCAAATACATGTTATGCTTATTTCATACATTGTACGACACATAGTAAAGATGGAAGGTCATTGTAAAATAGAAATAGATATGTAAAAAAGAATTAGTTTTATTAATTTAAAAAGATAAAAATTAAATTATGAAAATCATACACTGTGTGAATGAAGAAGAATAAAACAAACGTTATGTGTCTTTACCATCTTGATGTCTGAGTAAAACCTTTGTCAGCAAGATAATTTAACTTTACATCAGAAGCTCTCTCATTTTTTCCTTTGTTCTTCGGTGGGTAAAATAAGATTTACTGTTCTCGTTCATTTTGTCTATGAATGAACTAAATAAATAAAAAGTGATAGACATTTGTTAATTAAATATAATTAATTAATATAACCAGTTGGGTCAATTTTTTTAATTTAATTAGTTCGGTTCAATTCGATAAATAAGATAATCAAATTCACGATTTTAGTGGTTTGGACAATAAGATAATTAAATTTACGGTTTAGTCGAACTTCTTAGATTTGTAATTTGGGTACCAAATTAATCAACCAAATTATGGTATTTTTTATTATTTATTTATTACTTCTCTTACCAAAACACCCTTGTCCTAACCCTAGCAGTAGAATTTTCATCTTATTCGTGCCATAATCAAAACGACTTTAGCTCCTTTGTAACTGAATACACCATGATCAGATTGATAGTACACGCATGGTATACCTGTGTTTATCCATTATTAGATAATTTAGTGCATTTGGAAGTGAATGGCCACTGCCTTTTCTGACAGAAATGGTAAAACTGAAGTGTGATATAAAAATGGGTTTTCACCTTTAGTGTCGCACATAAGATACTCAATAATAGAACCAACGAACATATAGAAGCGAAGAACCAGGAAAAATGTAAAGGGGGACCAAAACTGAAATCGTGTTGAAGCAGAGATGTTACACAACTTATTCATCAAGAAAATCTATATTTAAAAATCAGTAAAAGTGTAGGTGATCAATATCTCGTCATCTCTCAAATTTACTTCACTACTTCAAGTGCTCTTCTTGAATTCTTGTATTCTTCTATGATTCATTTTCTAAGAAGCCTCACCTTCCCCTTTATTGACCATTCTTTTTTGGAAGATCTCTAGCTCTTGTTGCAGGTTCTGCAATGAAAAATGAAATTTTTAGAAGCAAACATTAAATATTTTTTTATGCAAATTAATATATTTAAATAAAAATAATATCTCCTAAATGTTAGTTTCAGTTCTACCATATTTTTCATTTCAATTATTTCCTTAAATCTTTTATCAATCACATTTATAATGTTATTGTCCTTATAGGTTAAAATGCTTCTCATTGTTTTCAGTACTAGTTACTCATTATCATCTTCCCGTAAATAATATTCTTGACAAACTTTCTTTCCTTTTGCAGGCTTTTTGTTTTTCATCATTACATTGTTGTTTTTAACTTCTTATAATAGTTATTAACTTCGTATTGCATGTCAATTATAAAAGTTATTTACGCAAATTATTTTTAAAATATGCTTTAGACCACTAATGATAAATACTACAACAATTATGTGTTGTCATAGCACAACACGATTGCATTTTTCTCCAAAACGCAATAAAAAACTGAAGCGCGAAATGAATTTCATGAAGACCCGCACGTCTCTCAACTTTACCAAATGAAAACTTTGCGTAACCCGCTTTCCCACTATAGCTCTCTCTTTCACAGTAGATTTTCTTACCAACGATAGCTCTTTCGACGCTCACTCTCGAAGCTCACAGTAGCTCACCTTTCTCACAATATCTCTCTCATTCACAATAACTCTGTTCACTAATGAGAGCTCTCTTGAAGCTCAAAGTAGCTCACATCTCTCACAGTAGCTTTCGTCCCAGGTTTTTCTCCCATGCAACTCTCACTTTCTCAGTCGTCCCCAACTATCTGCTAGTTCGATTCGCAGCTAAGAACCAGAGGTAGGGTTTCATTCTCAAATTGTTGTGTTGATTTTAGTGTTTTTAGTCTGATTTTATGATTTTTAAATTTTTCTAAGTTGACTAAGGTTCGTGTGTGTTTCTGATTTCTGGGCATGTAGTAAGTTTTGAAACAAAAACCCTTGATTTCTTGTCAACAACAATTTATTCATCTCCTAGAGTTTGGGGAGTAGCCCGTGCCATCTCGAATCAGCTCGTGGCTAAGAATTTTTGCCTTTCTCTGATGTGATTTTCATGGGTTAGGGCTTGGACACATTTAAAAGCTTTGGCCCTTCAGTGGAGATCGAATCCAATAACCCGACTGTCATTTCTCCATTATACGTCAAGGATGATTGGTTTGAAGAATTTCTGTGAGAAAATTATTTGCTGTCATTTTAGGTAAACTCTTATCTTACATTTTTTAAAATACTCAAATTAGGTCCTTCAATTTTTTACCCTTTTCCTTTCTAGTGCTCACACTTTCAGATTCAAGGATTTCCTCTATCTTCCATCTCTAATATGCCACCGAGTGTCTGTAATATGTCACACAAATAGGTCATTCAATTGTTCTGTATTTCGTGTTTCCACTCAGTTTACCTTCTGTTGTAATCTTATTGAATTATGAATGAAGTTAAGATATTGGATTTCTTTGTACACCCATTTTTTGTTTTCTATGGTGCACCAATGTGCACTCTTTATGCTAAAAGTTAGAAATCTTGTTAGTGGAACTAAATAAGTCAGATCCTACAAGTGGAGTAGCATATGTTATAAGGGTGCTCCACTCAAGAAGTCTAAGCAAGGTTCATTCTTTCTTTTCATCTACTTTTTTCTCTATAATATGGTTTTTATATGTTATCTTCTATTTTGTAGTTGGAACTTGAAAACGCATTACTCACACGTATTAGGATACTTTGTTAAATTCTAGGTCTGTAGTGTTGAGTGGTAATTTTAGTTCTATCTCGAAGGATAAGAGTGTTCACTCCATTTGGAGATCCATGTCGGTTTTTGTTAGTCTTCTGTTTTTAGTCAAGTTTGTAAACGGCTTGTTATGGAAATGTTAGCTAGTTGTTTTGTTTGTTATGCTTTTTTGGAGCTATCACTATTCTAAAGCACTTTGCTTCAACTTTAGTTGGAAGGAATTCAAGATATGGCAATTGAATCCTTTCACTTTGAGATTTTGGTGACCTTTTATGGTTAGTAGAATTACTATTCACTGTTTTGATCTTGTTTAACTATATTTGAATTCTTCTCTGATTTCATCTTATTTTGTTCGCATGTGTTTTGCTATATTTGTACCAGCAGTTGATAAGACCTTGTAATTGATGATGTTAGTGTCTTTAATGACTGCATCATCTATGTTCTAATTTCATCTTATTTATATCACTGTTTTGAAATGTTGGGGGGTATATGGTTTTCAAACTGACTAAGGATTGCAACTAGCTCTTACAGATCTCTATTAGCTCCGTAACTCTCTCTCTCTCTCTCTCTCTCTTAGCTCTATGTTGCAGCTATGTCTCCCAACTCTCTCCCACTTCGATTTCTACTACATGCCTTGGAAAAGGCGAAGGTGAGAATCAGAGGTAAGTTTTTTTTATTGGAATGTGGGTTTTAATATGAAATTCATGTCTGATTTTTGTGAATTTTGTCTAATTTTTATGATTTTTTGAGTTCTTGTCTGGTTTTTAGGGTTTCATTATAATCTCTTTTGTATTCGAAAATTGCTACTTTTGGAAAAACAATTTTCTCAGCACAATTTGTCTGGGTTAATTAGGCTTTTCTAGAAGCAACCTCTAATATATAGTAATGTAATGAAGATCGGCAAACTATTGGGAGAGCGACTGTTGGATAAGGGAATGTCCGTTGTTTCTATGCACCTGAAAAGAGAACAGAATTATCATGGTAAGATTACAGCCTGTTATTGATTCTTTTAGAAGCGTAAGAGTGAAGTTGGTATAGATTGAATGAAGAGATTTTTAAGTTCTTGCAGCTTTTTTTTTCCGTAACGATGAAAATCAATATCAAGAAAATGTATTATTATCTTTTAGTATAGTTATCAGTGTTGTTAATGGCATTACTAGGCTGGCTGTTGGTTTCATTGAAACTAAGTTTTTGGATAAAAAATGCAGTAAAGATGCGAAATTTCATGGCTTCCCTTTGGCAAATCAATTCAAATCATTTTAAAAAACTTAAGTAGCAAACTAAATATGTGTAAAGGTGTTAGCTTTTGTTCCTTTGTTTAGGTTCTTTACGTACAAAAGAGTTAGTGGCTACAACTAAGTAGCTAGTTTTACATGATTTTGGGTTAGAACACAAAGATGATAAAATCTACGGGTAAATCTATGTGAGGATACACAGATTGTCTTCTAGTTTCTTCATTATTAGCTTCATTCCTCTGTCATTCATTGTTGTCTTAATTATATACAGTAAATAGTTTAAGTATAATTTGAACAAATGAGAAGAATAGAAGCTGCTGGAAGGGAGTTATGATATTAAACAAAAATTTCCAACATATAAGTATTTGCAACTAGCTACTGTATGCATGAAAAATTCATTGCCTATTCTGTTTGAGAAGTTTTCTTGGAAGTTATATCATGAGTTGAAGATAACTTTTAATTAAGGTAGTGTAAAGATCTACTAAGTGTGAATAACTATGTCTACTTTACGCATAAACTTGTTTGCAAGCTCATCCATGAACAATTAGTATTGTGAGTGCTAGAAATGTGGGTTGACATTATTTGTGGCATTATTGAAATGTGGGGGGGTGCTAGAAATGTGGATTGAAATGTTAGATTTACATTTTTGTTCTTGCATTTGTGTTAGATTTGCTTATGTTGTTTTTCTAACTTGCTATTATATATGCATTTTCAAGGATAGAACATAGATGCATGGAAAATATGTATATCAAGAAATAGGGTTTTGTAATCTAGATTACAATCTTATAGATCAACATGTCTGAATATTGGAAAGCCTTTTATAGAGATAATATATATGTTTATAAATGGATATTGAATTATAACAATTATTTTTTTAATAAAGGTCCACCAAAAACATAACAAACACATAGTAATTCAAGTGGTGCGTCATTCCACATAGTGATGGGACATATGATTCTAACAAGAAGACATGGAAGTTCTTTGATGAAAACTTTGACTTGTATTTGTGATATTTGGTACAACTCAATATATTTGTAATATGTGATATTTGGTACAACTCAAAATCTTTATATTATTTGTTTGATACATTAGCGTAAATTATTTACAGCATTTAAAACTTTATAAGAGAATATAATAGCCTAAAGAAGCACAATAGGTAAATGCAGTTATGATATGGTTAGACATACAATAGCGTTTCTTAAAAGCTATAGAAAGCGTCTGATTGCGCTTAGCATCCTTCCATAACGTTTAAAAACGTTATAGAAAAGTTACAATAGCATATTTTAAACGCTATAGAAAGTCCCGCATTATTGCTACGCTTATAATAGTGTTTATAAAACGCTATCATAGCATTTTTTTGTAAAGCTATGGTTGTCAACATTATTAAAACTCGGACCCTACGATAGCGTTTAAAAAAACACTATCATAACTACTTTTAATAGCGTTTAAAAAACGCTATCGTAAATTTTGATAATGTTTTATAAATGCTATAGAAAGTCACCAAGCGCAATGAGATGCTTTTTATAGCGTTTAAAAAACGTTATTGAAAGGTTACAATAGCGTTTTTTAAAAGCTATTAAAAGTAGTTATGATAGCGTTTTTTAAATGCTATCATAGAGTCGGAGTTTTAATAACGTTGGCAAACATAACGTTCGAAAAGAGCTATGAAAATCCTATGATAGCATTTTTTGGCCGCTATTATATATAAACAATAAATATTCAAAAACCTAATTACATCAGTTTTTTATATAAATTTCTATAATTATTTATGTAATTATTTTTAAATATGTTATAACTATTTTGGTAAACTAGTAAGACAATTAATCATCATGCATATAATAAATATTTACATATAATAAAATTATAAAATAATTTATATAATATTAACGTTAAAATATATTAACTCATAATTATTTCACAATTTTGATTATTATAAAATATTACATTAAGATTCGACAAATATGTAATGTTACCATTGAATATTTACACCCACTTTATTGATGTAATTACATTTTTAAAATTATAATAAATAAGTATTGCATATAAATATGTAACAGTTGAATAATTCAATCTGTGAACTTGAATTTGAGTTTCTGAAATTTCATATAATAAAATTATAAAATAATTTATATAATATTAACGTTAAAATATATTAACTCATAATTATTTCACAATTTTGATTATTATAAAATATTACATTAAGATTCGACAAATATGTAATGTTACCATTGAATATTTACACCCACTTTATTGATGTAATTACATTTTTAAAATTATAATAAATAAGTATTGCATATAAATATGTAACAGTTGAATAATTCAATCTGTGAACTTGAATTTGAGTTTCTGAAATTTCAAAATTATAGTAAATAAGTATTGTATTATTAAAAATTTATAACACAAATTTTAATTTTAATTTTTGAATAGCTTAATTTTTTAAAGTAACTATTTCAACGGTTAAGCTAGGCTATTTTCTGATAAAATGGGTTGGCGTAGTTAGTTAAACTCTCACACTAATACTTTAGATATCGTGGGTTTAAGTCATATTTCTCCATTCTTCTTAAAATTTGTAATGTTACATAGATAAAAAAACTAGGTTGTTGCCAAAATTTTAGCTTGTTTTCAAAATCTTTTCGATTCAATTAACAACAATATCTGGTGTTGAAATCTTTCTTTATTCCATATATTTCCTTCAGCTACAATAATTTCATGCATAAATTTTTCTATAATTTTTGGTAGATTAAATTTTCTTTTTTTTCTTATTTATTATAATAATATTTTACAACAACTAATTTATGATTCTTGTGGCAAATAGAGTTGATTTTTGTTGACTATTTTAAATGTCAATATTCTATCAATAATTGAAGGATCGATAGGACACCCATTTATTAAGAAAAAATAGTTTAAAAATAAATAATAGTGAAAAACAAATTGCTTGAAATAAATAATTGATATAACAATAAATAAACAAGCACGCAATTTAAAATAATTACGCAATAGTAAAATATGGAAGCTTACAATCAACATTTCGAGATCTTCAAATATTTTACAGAAAGCTCACAGTAATACTCTCAACATATCTTTTCTTTTCTCACAACTAATGTCCTCACTCAGAAAGATAATAACTCTAAGCTCAAAAATATCAAAAAGGGATGTGAGAAATAATAGAGAGCATAGAGAAATGTATCGGAAGTATGTGAATTGGAATGGGAGGATCTGTTCAATTTATAGGGAGAATAAAATATGGATCTGGTCCAAACCGGTAGGACCGAGTTGGGGAATTATTCCCAAAGTAGCAACCGGATCGCCCGGTTCTCCATCGGATGGACCGGTTTGGAAAAGGTAACAAAAAGCTTCCTTCTATAAAAACCAATCCATCCAGTCCCAAATCAGTGGATTCGATTTCAACAGGTGCGTCTGAAATTCACTCTAAAGAGGGATTCAGTTTTGACACCGGATTGAGGGTGAATCGGTCTAATACATTTTATAAACTGTTCTTACCGGTTCAGTATTTTCTGCTATGGTTCTTGATCGGTTCGTTATAGTTCCTTGTTTCTTCAAGCATTTTGAATTCAACCAACTTTAGTTTAGGTCATTTGGAGTCTGTTTGATATGATTTATGTTTTTCGTAAAATATCGCGTGTATCTCGTCATGTATAGTTTTTATTGTCCTTTATTGTTCTTGCATAAACACTTAAGATTAAGTGTTTTCAACATGATTTTTACTTCATTAAGCACCTACACACTTAATAAAATATTAGTCCACGTTTTATTTGTCATTATCAAAATTGTCACATTTACTAGGATCAACAATCTCCCTATTTTTTATGATAACAAATAATTGTATGAAAAAAATAAATTAATTATAAACTTCTCATACACATGCAAAACAAGTTCAAAATTTTAAAATTTTAAAAATTTCCCAATCTTATAATTAACTATATTTCTCGCCCTTTGAAATCAGAAAAAAGAATTTAACATGCTATTTGTTAAAAATATTCTCATTTTTTGCAAAAATATCTCCTTCTTTCCCAATTTGGTGTAACCCCTTTTGAAATCATAGAAATTAAATAAAAGTTTCAATTTTTGAAAAATCTCCCCCTCAAGATATGCATTCTTCTTAAAGATTTTTAGATTAAAACCATTATTAACATACACATAATATCGATTTAATAGGAAATGAATCATGAGACCAATGAAAACAAACATATAAAGTTACCAGAATTTATCCAAGTCATCTTTCTTAATCTAAATTTATTTTAATTTAACTTTGTTCACACATTATTTATGACTAAACGTATGTAAGTTAGAATGATGAAAGACCTAACATGTCAAGTCCTATATGAGTTAAAATAAGTTTTACAATTAGGAGAATAATTGAAACTACTCAAGGATCTTCTAAGTAAATTACAATGTTGTCTAGTGATGACATGTAGGAATGAATATCAATCTACATATTCTTCCAAAATGTGTGTGTGTTAATTTTGTATCTCCAACATATAGGGGCTTAATATGTCATTTAATACCACAATGATGACATATAGGTGTACTCTTGTGTCTAGATGAATCATTCCTAATGTTGTAAGTGTGAAAAAATAATTTTAGGCTTGCTTGTGCATGCAATTTTAGATTCAGGAACATGAATATCAAAATTTCGGTTTGGGATGCAAAATTTCTTTCACAAAAGTAGTCTTAGAACTAGATGAAGTTTGATTTTTATCAATATATCCAAGACCATTCATTCACCGGAAGATTTTCCCATACTTAGCAAATTATTCAATTTTCCTGTTCGTAATGTCATTCTCTTTACCTTTTCATTAGACTCTAGATCTTTTTCAAGTTCTGATTGTCAAGATTTTAAAACTAAAATAGATTGATCTTTTTCATGCACACAACTTTCAATAAAATTAATTTTATCAAGAAGATCAAATTTTTCTACATAAAATTCTTGCGTTTCAATTTTCGATTTTTCAAGATTTTGAAATAACTCTTCCTTTTCTTTTTCTATCAAAACTTTTTTTTTCAAATGACGCCTTTTATTTTGTAATGTTAGAAATGCATTATACAATTCTTCATATGCATCATGGATACCATCATCATTATCACATACATCAATATGAGAATTTATACTATTTGAATCAATAATTTTTTGAACATAATCCCTTCTTTGAAAGGATGCCATAGCCCATGACGGTAAAGTTTTACTAGTTTGAGCATCAAGCTCTAATACCAATTGAAGGATCAAGTGTTTACCGTTGAAATAAAAGCTATAGTTAAGAGTTAAAGCGCAACTTCATTTTCTTATTTAGTTCAAACACATGCGTTCAAGTTTCGACTGTGACTTGGCCTCATCAGACCTCCGCCATGTGGCAGGATGCTGGCCCACCTACCAACGATCCCCCGCTTCAGCACCTGCCCTCAAGCACAATGCTTTCCCTGAGAGTCGAACCCCTGACCACTAGGTGTTTGAAATAAATAAATGAAGTAAAGTTGTGTCTTAACTATCCAGCTATAGCTTTTAGTTCAACGGTAAGCATTTTGATCCTTCAATTGATATCAGAACTTGGTGCTCAAATTTGTAAGGCTTTACAGCTATGGCATCCTTCCAAAATTATCACATTGACTAGGGTCAATAATAATAATATATTTTGCTATATTTCAAAATAAATCTTTCAGATGGTAAGCTAGCTAAAACCCAAAAATAAAAAACAAAACTTAAACAGAGATAAATGAACCGATCCAATTTTTGAAGGAGAACAAAAACAAATTTAATTATGCAAAAGAAGAGAGGGAGCCGACTTAAGAGGGTTCTGCAGCTTCGACGACAACGACGCAAAAGTACGCACGACGATGAACTAGAGATTGATTAAACTAAAGAGAAGTTGATGAAGACTTCAAACAAACTAATTTTGGTGTAAGAAGGGAGATGATGCCAGCATCGTTCTCAACCAGCAACATATGTAACAAAAAGAAGTTATCCTTGGTGGCTTCTAAACTAGATGTCAATTGCTTCTCCACAGGAATGTCAGTAGGTTCTTAACAACAATAGTAATGTAGGCATAACTTGAGAGGATGGATCCTATGACAGCTAAAGAGATTCAAAATGAAGAGACCTAATGTTTGATCTAGAATTTGACATTTAAAACTTCTATAACTATTTGAAGAGGAATTCACATTTCAAGTTTCAAATCAAGATAGAGATGATGCTATCAGATCTTATTATCAAGCCAAGAATAATCTACTTAGGTGAATACTCTACGCCTATAAAAGGAGATCAAGTGGACAGAGAAGGAAAACTCAATCAATCAATAAATCAATCAATCTTTCAACATGCAGTCTTTAGTTTTTTTATCAATTTTCATTATTTTCCTTAACTTATTTTTAGCTTCAAATCTTTTATTTTTTGTTTATTATATAGTAAACTTAGATTTGATCCATATCCTTGTCATTTTATTTTTTGAATATTTCAAAAAAAGTTATCGATTTTCTTTTCTCGTATGCTTTAGTACACTCTACTTACACTACTACAATATTGGCTTACAATGACCGCCACCTCAATGATTCAATGATAGCTGTCTAAAATCGATCAAAGGAAAATAGTGTAGGGTGAGGTAATTTGAGTAAGATGACAGCTCAAAAACTATCTGTCATTAATATGCTATCTTCGATGGCAACTAATTTTTAGGCTGTCATAATAACTTCTTATAGTGATAGAAAAATTACTAAAGTTTATTTTATTTATGAAAATACCATCCTATTTAATCCATCATAAACCCTAATTTTACTTGGTTTTCTTTCTCTTTAACATAGGTGAGAGGAAATCAGTGCCGATTGGCAAGTCATGACATCGTCTCCTTCCATTTCCCTTTTCCCATTAACTCGTCTTAGATCTACCTTCCTTCTTCTCCCTTGCCTCTCTAGTCTCAGATCTGCCTCTCTTCATCTCCCTCGCCCTTCTCATTTCAGTTCTGCCTTTCTTCTTCTCCCTCACCTCTCTCTTCATGGCTCTTCGAGCTTTTTTGTTCGAGAGGGGGAAGTCAGGGCGTGGAGGATTTGTCGGGATGAAATAGGCGTTAGGTGGTCACCGTGCAAGAACCCTCCTCATCAACGAAATCCCACATCGAACGACGCACTTCAAAGTTTACGGTTGTTCTCGATACAAAAGTTTGCTGGCGATGTACAAGATACTCTATCTTGCATGAATATGTTGGTGGTAAAAACAGACATTTCCTTTAGTTTCCAGATTCTCATATGAAGTTTTAAATGGATTATCTCTGTACCTTGTCCTAACTCCTAGGCTTGTTGTAGGTAACTTGTTAATTTGTCCATTGTCTTATTTTTCAGCATCTGCAAGTCAGCAAGAATACTCTATAAGCTCTTACATCCTGGTATATAGGCTTCCAAGTAATTGCTTGATGTGACAATTAATATCCTAAATATTAAATAATGTTCTTTTTTGTAATAAGAACTTAAAGAATGTTCTTTTTTGTAATAAGAACTTAAAGAATGTTCTTTTTTGTAATAAGAACTTAAAGAATGTTCTTATTAAGTATCTAGAGTAAACGTGAAAAACAAGGTAGATAGAATTTGTTGTACTTGTTGTTCAAGTCATCAAAGTTATGAAAACATTTTGCCAATTGCTTTTAGGCCTAATGGATCTCTTCCAGCTTAGTGACCTAACTGGTGGAAGGCTCAAGCTCAATTTTAGTAGTTACATTCTAACTACTAAAGTACAGGTTTTTCTTTGGCTTTTTGCTTTTGGTTAAAAGGAGTGTTAATACTTTTGATTTGCTTCAGAGGAAGTTCCCCTACATTGATCGCGATGTCCAATATTTTTTAGCATCTATTGGATTTGTTTGGCATTGTGTGGATGTATGCTGAGGATGTGGATTCCTTATTTCTTGGAGTTTTTTTTCGAGGAAGTATAATAAAAAGAGAAGAGTTCTTTGGTCTTGTGTTCTGGCTTCTCTTTGGAGCATCTGGTTGGAGCAGAACAGACTTATCTTTGAAGATAAGGAAGAAGATGTTGGGACCTTACGGCAAACAATTTTCTTTTTTAGCTTCTTTGTGGGCTTCAAAATCTTCTTTGAATTCTATTTTGTTTTCTTGACCGTGTGTTTGGTCTTAGTTTTTTTGTTTAGTTTTCTTTTCTTCTCTTTCCATTTCTTTTTGGTGATTTCTCATCCGCCATTCCTGTATTTTCCATTTAATTAATAAATTAATTTATGTTTATTATAAAAAAATATAGTAGTTATATTTGGTGAAAAGGAATGATGAAATATGATCCTCCACAGCATTAATTCTTTCATTGTATATTTTCAGCTACTTGCCCGTTTCAGTCCAGTACTACTCAGTGGTTCTGAAGAAGAGTGAATTAATTCTTAGAGGTGATGATGAAATAATAAAAGAAGGTGTTCTGCATGCCTTAGTAAAAGCTGGTGGTACCTCCGGGAACAATTAGCTGTGTCATCAAGGTTAAGTTCTTGAACTTTTGTGGGATCCGGTTTTTGCGTGTTATGCTCAATGTCATCCTGTTACCTGCAGTTCCATAGACCTTATATTGGAGAGGCTATGTTTAGAAGGCTCTCGAAGACAGGTAAAGTATGATGTACATGCCTTGGCAGCGATAACAAAAGATGATGGGCTAAAATCACTCTCTGTTTTGTACAAGGTTTGGTAAAGTCGTTCCACGATTAACCAACATACTTGCTTTATTGATAGCAATACTAGTGTTGTGATAATGTCAGTTTTTGCATAACATGAATCTTACTATTATTTGCAGAGGCTTGTTGACTTGCTAGAGGAGAAGACTCATTTGTCTGCCGTACTGCAGTCTCTGGGATGTATGGCGCAGACTGCAATATAGTTTTCGAAACTAGAGAGGGTGAAATTGCAAAATTCATTGTAGACAAGATTCTGAAAAGCAACAAAGTAGGTTCATTAAAATAAATTGATATTAGTCAAATAATGCATAATTTAACTTTGTGAGTTGTATTCTGCTTTTCCATTTCAAAAAGTAGAAGATAATACACATGCATCTTGGGAGGATAGAAGCGAGCTTTGTCTGTTGAAGGTTGGCCATTTCTTCAACACTTTTATTTTGAATTTAGTTGTATGTTGCAATATGTTAAATGTGGCATTGGCAACCTTGTCTAATTTGATATTGTAGTGAGTATTTCATAAGATACTATGAGATTTTCATACATTTCACAATGCAAACCTTGTTCAATGTCTTATTGTCTTGGATATTTGGCCTTAAGACATTGGTCAAGTGCTACCTGCCTGTTAAAGATGCTCATGTTCGTCTTGGTATCAATAATCTTCTAGAGATCCTTGGTAATGTACTTTCTTATGGAGAAATATCGAAAGACATAGAATCAAGGTTATACACCTTGTTACAGTTTTCTTATCATTATTCTACCGATTATTTTTTTATCCATTTTATTGGTCTCTGGTTTTTATGAGACTTACAAATTTTGATTGAACTTTTTTAGTCTTACAATTTAGTTGATGAGGCTCATCTGAGACTTGCTTCTGCAAAAGAAGTTCTTTGTTTGTTAAAGCACTGGGATGATAAGATTCCAATCAATATATTTCACCTGACCTTAAAAACATCAGAGGTGAGCCTTCATTAAAAAGATTTGTTTGATGTTGTACTACGATGTTTTGTTTGGCTTTATTGGGGGCCGGGGTGGTTGCCTCTATAGCTTCAATGTCTTTTCCTAGGGAGGGGAGTTACTATAGGTAACTAAGTTTATTATCACCTTGATAGATAGAAATATGCTATTCCATACTAACATGTGAAATTAATGAATTCTTTGCCCTTTTCTGCCTTGTAGATGAGTTTCCTTCAAGCTAGGAAACTCTTCCTGAGCAAGGTTCATCAGTATATCAAGGACAGGGTTTTGGATACAAAATATGCTTGTGCATTATCATTTAATGTAAATGGGTTTGATTATCTGAGTCACATGAGGTATTTATGTTAGATTTGATTACTTCAAAGTGATTCTTTGTTCTCTAGTTGAGTGCACAACGTGGCCAGATTTATTGGTTGAGCTTTGCATATTTTCTGAAAAGACAGGTAAAATAGAACCTGGCTGACATTATTTAGATCCATCACTGAGCAAAAGCACGACAACATTCCATGCAATCTAATGCGAACACAATAACAGCTTATCCTGAATACATCGTACCATATGTGGTTCATGTTCTTGCCCGTCACTCCTGTCCAGATATTGATGAATGCAAGGATGTTAAGACATTTGAACTTTTATACAGGTTTCATTTTCCTCTTTAATTTTCTAATTTTCATTTGAGTTGAGCACGAAACTAAACTTTGTGATGATGAGAGAATTGACAAATTTATGTCTCATAAATGAATTTCACTGAATATGTTATGCTTTAATTGAGTTATTATTTTATATATGGCTTAGTTCTTATGAAAAATCGTATAAGAATTACATATATGGGTGTGTGTGTGTGTATAAATGTATGATGTAGGTATATATGTTTGCATATGACTCAATTGAATCATTGTCATAAACATTTACAACAATTTTTAGTTGTGTTTGTATTCATCGAGAACTAGACAAGTTTTATGTTTTTTTTAGTTGCTATCATTTTCAACCAATATCATGTTATAAAGACATTGATAGGTCTTAATTATCCGCAATGGAATAAGATAAGCTTACAAAAAATGGAATAAGATACGCTTGTTATAGGTGTTGAACTTTCATAAAAAAAAAGTTTGTTATAGGTGTTGATTAAAAGTTATTTTGACAATAAAAAAATATGTTGTGAAAAGGTAAGTAAATGAAAAAACTATCATGGAAAGGCATTTTTCCTTTCCATGATAGTTTTTTTAATTCATCCCCGTCATTTAATAGATTTTGGCGGATCCTATGATGACGAGAAATCCCTGTCATCTAATTGGTTTTCACCGCACCCTATTATGACGGCTTTTATAAAATAAAAGTAAAGATGCAGCCTGATAGATGACAGACGGTCAGCCGTCATTATAGGGTTATAATGACGGGTTTTCACCGTCATCGGAGGCCAAAATTATAGTAGTGTGAATCACCGAAATTCTTAGTTTTAGTAGTAATCTAGAACTCGAGGAAATTCATTATCTACTCCTCAGCATCGCTTTCATGATTGTATTCGCAAGATGCGTGAAAGGATGCAACATGATTTCCAAACTTTTAACCAATATATGAAACCTATGCAACAAAGCATTCGAGAAATGGTCGGAGTGATTCAACAACTACGACTTTGGCTAATACAATAAGAAATTGTTGAGTAGGTGGCCCTCTATCATCCATCGACAATAAGGTGGAACTATCAACTGGGTGGCAAAATGTCAAAAATAATGGATGGAAGGTTAGTCATGATAGTTTTTAGACCAATGTTTTAATTTTTCCAAAAACAAGTCAAGCAAATAATGGTAAATTTAAGGGCAATGTAAGTTTTTCGTGTGCAAGTCAACGATCGATAAAATTGAATTGGGGGGCATGGATTAAAGGTAGAGTATCTCGTTATAAATGATTAAAAGAGTTTAACATATGATTCATCTCGAAAGTAAAAAAATGGATATAGTTTTGGTAGATGAAGTAAATCTACCGAAATCAATATTGAATTTTATATTAGACCATTTGGTGAGAGTTGAAAAGTACGGTCAAGCTAGAGGCTGAACAACAAGATTTTAACATATATAAAGAAAATTGACCATACTTAGACACAAATGGAAAAATGATGAATTCAAAGTGGAGCATTTATGGACCTCCATATTAGTAGTTTAATTAAGATATGATGAAGTAGTTAGAATGCTTCCATTCTATGAGGAATGGGTGTCTTAATAACTTGAAGTATTTGCACCACTTCTGCCATTGAAGGCCTGCTTGAAGGTATCTGCGAAGTGCAAACCAATGCCAATTTGAGGACAGGCACAACCTCATCCTCTGAATAATCTCCCATGCTTAAATCAACACAACCAAGCACATTTCGCTGCTCAAGCAGAATCCTCACATGATCTGTGAGTATTACCATGTTATCTTCTCCATATTCAACAGGTCTTCTACCAGTCACAATCTCAAGTATCATCACTCCAAATCCATATACATCACATTTCTCGTTTATCCTTAAGCTCTGGCATGCCAATTCCGGCGCAACATAACCCATTGCACTCTGGAACCTGTTGCTTACCACATGCTTGTCGAGCTTTGTTAGGAGCCTTGCCAATCCGAAATCAGAGACTTTCGGATTGTAATTATCATCAAGCAAGATGTTTGTGGGTTTTATGTTGTAGTGAATGATTGCTGGATTGAATGAGTGATGCAAATGGGCAAGCGCTTTGGCAGTCCCGAGCACTATCTTGAATCGGGTGGCCCAACAGAGAGGTGGAGCAGAAGGATGCCTTTCATGGAGCTTGGCTTGTAAGCTACCATTGGGTGCATATTCTGTCACTAATAGCTGCATTCGAGGAGTCCAATAGTAACCTTGTAGAGTTATCAGATTTGGGTGTTTGGCCTTTCCAAGGATTCGAACTTCCCGTTCAAAGTCTTCCAGATATTGAATTATATTCAACGTGATGAGCTTTTTAATTGCTACAACTCCTCCTTGTGCTCCCAATGGCACCTTGTAAACCGTTCCAAAGAGTCCCTCACCAATCTCAGAGGCCTTTTTCAGTATGGACTCAAGACTGCTCGCCCATTGTGGAGACGATCTCGAGTCAAAGAGAATGAGTTTCCCTGTGGCTGCACTTCCCGAACGAGAAGAGATTGAGCAATTGCTTTCCAAGGCATTGTCCACGAAAGCCAGTGACCTCCTTCGTGCAGTTACATTTAGCAGACTAATAACAACTACTCCACATGCTATAAAAGTAGCTGCTGAAATTGCTATGATTGTAGAAATACTCAGGAAGGTATGACGATGAGAACTTGCATTCTCCAATGGTTCGTTTCTTCGCTTATGGCCTCCCATTTGGTTTCCATATGCATTTGGGTCAAGCACTAGTGGCTTGGGCACATTCATCTTACATGGTCCTTTCAACAATGGTGAGCAAATACCCAAATTCCCATGCAAAGCACTTTGATCCAAGCTCTGAAATATTCTTCCAACAGGAAGCCTGCCGGATAGCCTGTTATATGACATATTTACGGCCAGAAGATTTTCGAGCTTTCCCAGCTCTTGTGGTATCTCTCCGCTCAATTCATTGAATTCTAGTTTTAATATCTTTAGCTTGTTCAACTTCGAAATCGATTTTGGGATCAAACCACTTAAATTGTTGTGGGACAAGCTCCTGCAACAAACACAAACACAATTAATACTCGCATTTGCATTTGCATTTGCATTTTATCCGAAATGATACCCAAAGCACATAGAATATAAGTGATAGTGATACTCACAGCATGTAAAGAGAAGAACAGTTTCCAATCTCTGCTGGGATTGGGCCTGTGAAAGAATTCCCATCTAGTTGAATAATCTCCAAACTCTCCGAAGCACATATATCTTCTGGAATCGAACCAAATAAGGCACTGTTTCGAAGGTCTACTACAGTTAGGTTCTGAAACAATCCAAGCGCTGGAAGGATCTCTGAATGAAAATTGTTCCATGAAAGATTCAAATATCTCAAGCTGCTGTACAAACGCAAATCAACAGGAAAGTTCCTTTCAACGCTGTTCATTGACAGATCCGACAACTGGAGAGATTCATAGAGCCTAGATGAGCCTGCTGCGATCAAACCCCTGAGCTGATTATGCGAAAAATCTATCTCCTCCAATCCCAACTCGAACAATCCTGCCGGTATGCTTCCATCCAAACTGTTACTTCTCAATCTTATCGTTGATAACTTGGTACAGTAAATCAATGTCATAGGGATGCTTCCAGATAGTTTGTTATTCGCAAGATTGAAGTAATTTAATGACCTCATGTCACCCATTGACGATGGGAGGCTTCCAGTGAAGCAATTGTTTGAGAAATCCAAGTACTCCAAGCTGGTCATGTTGCCAATCCACTGAGGGAAATCACCTGATAACTCATTATCAGCTAGCCTGAAGAAAGTTAATGAATTTAGCAGACCGAGCGACCCTGGTAGCGTCCCAATGAATAGATTATCGCTGAAATCTAATATAGCTAAGTGGGGGCAGAGTCCTATATCTGCAGGTAATGGTCCTGAGAACTGATTGTTCTTCAAAACAAGCTCTTTCAAGTTATGTATGGCTGATATTCCATCAGGCACAGATCCAGACAGAGCATTGTTTGAAAGATCTAATGTGCTAAGGCTTTTCAATAACCAAATCCTAGAAAAATTTGGGATACCAGAGAAATGATTGTTGGAAAGATTAAGGCTGTTCAAAGACGAACACTCAGACAGTGTACTAGGAATTGATCCTTCAATCATGTTATTAGCTAAAGAAAGGAAATGAAGTGAGTGACTTTTATCAAACATCTTATCTGCAACAGGTCCTGAGAAAAGGTTGTCAGAGAAATCAAGAAATCTGATGGAAGTCATGTTGACAAGAGAAGATGGAATATTGCCTGATAGACCATTGTGACTTAAATTGAGTCCCTCAAGGCTTGAAGAGAGACAAAGCTGAGGGCTAATAGTACCATTGAAGTTGTTGTTTGAGAGAGAGAGTAATTTCAAATTCTGTAATTTTTCAAGCCCTCTTCCAATTTTTCCTGATAATCCTAACCCATCAAGTAAAATCTCAGAAACTCTACCAGTTTGAGGGTCACATTCTATGAACTGCCATGAACATGGAGAATCATCATCCTCATTCCATGTTTTAAGAGCTGAGGATGGGTCATGGAGGTCTGACTTGAACACAATCAGACCCAAAACATCGTCATTTATTTGGGAAGAAATAGATACCCCATTGTTGTCTCCCATGATGCACCTCTGAAAGAAAGCTATTAATCCCAGAAAATAAATCACCAATTTGAAAAAACCAATCATCATCGACATTTCAGTATCTCTCTCTCTCTCTCTCTCTCTCTCTCTCTCTCTCTCTCTCTCTCTCTCTCTCTCTCAAACTTCCTTTACGGCGATTCAGTCAGTTAATGGGAAATGAGATAGAAACATGGGGTTGCAGAAGATGTGTTAAAATTTTACTGTGAACTCACGGGAGCGAGAAACAAAGTAAGAGGAAAGTATTAAGAACTGAAATTGAACCGCGCAAGAATGTTGAAGTTTTTGAATTGAAAAGAGACAAATGTAAAAGAAAAAGAATCCAAAAGAGAAAACGCAACATGCATATGCATAGGCTTATCTTATCTATCTGTCATTTACTCACTTCAAAGATCGAGACTAATTTCTTTTGGCTTTTTGTCGTTTGCTTGAGCATCTTTGTTCCTTTGCTCTCTTGTTTTGAAATTGACATGTTTGATTAATCTATTCCCTATTTGCTCACGAGATTTCCTATTTATCCTCTCCTAAGCAACATTGCTCAGTCACATCTTTAAAGAATGGAACATTGTTTGTTTCATCCCTGATTATTATAGTTGTTTAGCCTTAAATATTGTTGCTACCCCTAAAATGCGTCTTCGTGGTCAACTTCGTCGCCGAAGCATCAATTTGGTTAATTTGGTCTCCTAACATGCAAATTAGGAACAATAGACATTGTTGTACCTGTAATCTGGCAAGCACATGTGTACGTAGATGAGTATATTTTTAGCACACAAAGAAATACAAGGAACTCAAGGGTAAGTAAGTCTTGACAAAAAAGGGTAAGTAAGTCTAATGGGTTGGGACCTTGCCGAAGAATATATGAAGATTAACCTCAATCTCTGAGGGGATAAAAATCACTTGGGTCGAGGCTCAATATCCAATGTGTCTTACACGTAAGGCTCCACATACAATCGTCTTCAAACAAGGCTAGTTAACGTTGCATAGCACATCGCGACATTCATCTCCAACATGTAAACAAGCGCGACTATCCCATCCATCTTGTGGATGATTCCTGAGAGCTTCCAAATGTGTGCCACATATTTAGGATCCAATGTCGACCTGATCATATGAAAACAACATCACCATCATTTGGACGTGGTGCCCAAAATAATTCCATGAGAACATGCCTGCTTGGCCAAGCTCGGAGAATCTAGCTCAGTATCTTCCAAAGTGACAACAATGAAATGTTACTTCATAATCATCATTACTCCAAGATTTGAACATGGTTGATTGTGAATGGACCCTATAAAGTGCATGTCACCAACCATCACGAGTCCGTCCAGCGCCACATAACTTATGCCAGGTTGATCATATCGCTATAATTACAACCACCCACCTTTATTACAGCATTAAAGGCTACTTGACACATGCCACATCAAGGTCCTTATCAATGTTAGTTTATCTCTTATACAACATTTCACTGTTAGTTTGTCTCCTATACAACATTTCAGTACCATGTGGGAGTAAGACTAGTTTAGCCTTAGTATTACTCTATCAAATCTTACGTAGAAATATTAGGTCCTAAGAATCTATGGTCAATTGTGATGTCACGTGTCACATGGTGATAAGCTCTCGATCCTTCAATAAAAGAAGATTGACCAAGTATTACCTCAAAACCGATGTGGTGTCACCCTAATACACTCCAATGATCAAACTAGTAAATGATTTTTAGAAGATGGATTGGACACAAAGATGATGCATACAAGTATGAATGAGGGGCACCATCTATTTATAAGGATTCTTTAGTGATTATCTATATATGTTCAATGCATCTCCCTTCTTTATTCATATAAGGAAGGATCTATTCATGGGGAATCTCCATAATTTTGGTGTTACTTTATATGGCTCAATTCCTCTTGTGGTTTTGGAGCCTTCCTTGTAAAGAAAATCATCAGCTGGTGTTTCCTTATAAAGTGTGTTATCTTGTATACGCTGAGAAATTAAATTAAACACGGCTATTTAATGTTGCGTAGCACGTGTTTAATTTAATTTCACATCTGGAAATAAGTTTATCTATCAGTTCAATCCTCTGCCATGAGTGCCACACATCTCATGGTCATTGGTCCAGGTTGGACATGACTATGAAAATGTGTGAATTTTGTCAACAATGGGAGATGTGATGACTAATGGCCTTGGGCGATCTTAACAGTTTGTTCAAGCGGAGCTCAAACATTCGTCAGGTCACATTAAATGCTTAGGTTAGGTAAGCTAGAGCTTGGTGGTGAATGCTTTCTCATGAGGGTCTGAGTTACCCTATGTCCAAGGGATGGACAGTCGGTCCCCAAAATGAGGCTAAATCACCCAATGTTGGTCTAGGTGATACAATGCGGAAGGGTTCAGATACTTGGGATCATTGTAAGTCAATTACTGAGTGTATCAATATTCGTAGTTGATTTTAATTATATAAATATTTGTATTATTTTAATTTAGGTTTGTAATTTTCAGAATATTAGGCAGATTTTGTTATTTTCCTTCTCTAAATGATATTTTAGGATTTAGAAATTAAAAATAAAGTTCATATATAATATACGGCTTCGGCTAATTTAGAAATGTTTTAGTTACAATTTTTGGGTTGTTTGAAGCATATAACTAGGCACCAATGTTGTGACCCCCAAATAGTCTTTATTTAATAAAATTTTAGAAAGTATCTTTATTTTTCTCTAAATTTTTAGCAACCGTTAGCGATTCAACGAGAGTTTGATGCCCAACCGACTGACATTCGTATGCGAATCAATAGTTATTTAGAAGAATAGTTTCCAAAAATCTTGAGTGATGGCACCTAGGAGACGTCCAACCATTGATATTCGGTAGAAGAGGCCTATGAACGTGTCTATGTGATACAGTTGGAGCAACTAGTGTCGGATTTAATGGAGTTGGTTGTTGCGTTGAGGACAACTAGAATCAGTGATGAAATCTCCTTCGTCCTAGTTTGGGCGATGATTTGAGTAAGCCAGACGAGTTTGAAGATGAACTTCCTTGATGACGGTATAGGATGCCGATTCTAGTGCAAGAGGATCGGTGGTGGGAGGCAAGTATATGCATTGAGATCCCAGGGTTTCAGGGTAGTCTTCAACCTATGGAGTTCCTAGATTAGATCGGGATAGTGGATGAAATATTGGAGTTTAAAAGAGTTTTAGAAAATAAAAGGGTAGCGCTTGTGGCAAATAAGGCTTCGAGGTAGAGCTACAACATCATGCCAACAATTGAAGTGACCCGTAACAGGATGTGGAGGGAGAAAATTAATGATTGGGAAAAATGAAAGGTAAAATGCGTTCTGAATTTTTAACCTAAATTTTTCAGTGGTTAATGTATCAGAAGTTACATAATTTACGGCGCCCGTATGGTGGATGATTACAGAAAAGAGTTCTATCAGTTGTTAGTGCGTAATGAGATTCAAGAAATCGATGACCATTTGGTGGCACGATATGTTGGCGGGTTAGTGGTGGAGAAATAAATGGAACATAGGAAGAGGAGCACTTCATTTGGCAACAATAGTAGTAGTGGACACGCTAGGGAGCTAGTTGCTTCGGATGTGGTATGATAGGTCACACACATGATGATTACAAAAAACCTAGAAAAAGGTACTACTCAAAGACACTTAACATGAAGTAGAGGATGATGTCGAGGTCGATGATGAACCATTGTTAGATAGTGATGAACCAGTGAGTGGAGAACCAGTAAATGATGAGCTTGTAGAGGGTGATACAGGTCCTTTGTGTTGGCTGTCGTAGCGCATGCGCGATTGGTAGGCTCACGTCCTCGCCAATCATCAATTGTCAAATCTCGAATGGCAGGCTCAGGGTCCTCACCAGTCATCACTCGTCAAATCCCAACTGGTGGGCTCGGGGACATTGCCAGTCATCACTTTTTATTTATCCCGACCGCCGAGATAGAGTGCTCACCAATCATCACTTTTTGTTTATCCCGATTGCTGATCTAGAGTGCCCGCCAGTCATCATTTTTGTTTACCCCGACTGCCGAGCTAGAGTACTCGTCACTCATCACTTTTTGTTTATCTCGACTGCCGAGATTGAGTGCTCTCCATTAATCACTTTTTATTTATTCTAACGCTGAGCTAGAGCGCTCGCCAGTCATTAGTTTTTGTTTATCCTGACTGCCGAGTTAGAGTGCTCACCAGTAATCAATTTTTCTTAATTCTTTTGTCGTACGTGGTAGAAGAGTTGATCATTGGAGACTTGTAGGATTGCAAGAAGATAACAAGCAAGCATTTCTACCACGCATTTTATTTTTCCAACAAAGTAAAATTTCTAGAAAAAGGGACATATATAACTACTCCTAAATGAGGGGGAGAGGAAATTCATTATCTGGCAAGTGTCGATGGGCACACGGTCCTTTGTTATTATGCGCCAAACATGGGAGTTTATGATCATGGAGGCTCCGATGAGATAGGAGTATCTGGGAGCTCTAACTAGCTTTGTGGTCCGGACGTCCCTCTCTGAACTTCACCTTCGCCTTAGCAGTAAGACATTTCTAGCTTCACACTCTGCTTGGAGGTGAACGTCGACTTATCTTGTACCGTTATTCCTGGTGGTATGGCGAGAGTACGACCAACTCCCTAACCCATCAAGCTCCTTTTTAAGGGCTGCCTCTTGGTTAAAGTGTCAGCCATATGCTCCTCCATCTTTGTGGTTCCAGTAACCTCATATGTGGGTCTGAAGGGAACAGACTCGTATAAGGGTCTCGTGAAGTTCCTGACTTCATTGAAAGTTGGTGTGCAGGGGCTAGCGATCACTCTCGTCCTCTCATCGGAGCTTCATGTCCTAGATTGACTTATGAGCTTACGATTTGATTTTGTCACGATCCTCATCCTTTCATTTCACCTGATGTGGGGGGAAGGGCTTGGCACCACGTGGCTGGGGCTTGCATTTCAACAATGGAGGAGGGCTGATGCAAGCCTCTGTATTTCAACCGAGACTAATCCTCGACTCGTCGAACCGCACCGTGGGTTTTCTTCCTAGCGGTTAATTAAAGGGATATCACAAACCCGGACGGCGGGCTGCCCCCTGGTATCTCCACAATTACTCGCATATTTCCCCTAAGGGCACTTCGGGGATTTTCCCTTCATCTTCTAGGGGTGACCCAAACAAGAACCTCATAAGAAAGGAGCCTAGCGCTTTAAAGCCTGGATTTTTCTTGGTTCCCGTTTCCTCAAGAGGTGACACTCTCCCCTAGTTAGGAGGTCATCCCGCCTTTGCTTGGGTAGTATCCTCTGGAGCTCCAGGAGTGTGTGGCAACTTTGCAATGGTTCAAAATTAAGTCTAGATACATTCTTCATGTTTGGCATTAATCATCTTCTCAAATTTGGAGTATTCAATATTATTTTGAATATTTTCTCTTCATGATAAAAATAAATAAAATCTCTCTCATTACTACATGCAATGGTGCAAAATTAAGTCTAGATACATTTTTCGTATTTGTTAATATATTCAGCATCAATTACCTTCCTAAAATTTGAGCATTAAATATGATTATATTTGGCTGGCGATTTCTGGCAACGAAAAAACTATTGTTAGATTCGTCTCACCATCAAATATCACTCCTCCAAGTTTCAACCCAATCGAATGAACGATGACCGAGATACAATCATTTAAAGTTTTGGTCTAAAAAACTTTAAGTCTTCTGTCATCCCTCACCGGCGACTTTTCCGGCGAATGACCACCACCATTTAAACCTTCTCATTAAATTCAATCACCCTAACCTACTTTCCTACCAACATAACCACCATCTCTGTTAACCCAAAACCCTAAAATTCAATAATCTTTTCCGACCAAATATCTCACATATCCGGTGAGACTCACTACTTCAAGTTAGTTTAGAGGATCCTCTTGAAATCTCCATAACTATAACTCTTGGACTCCAATCTGATATCGTGAACATCGACCGATTATTCTACAAGTACAGTAAATGATATTATTTATTTTTAATATATATATATTTTTCTTCTTTGTATTATTTTATATCTCTATGCTAACATATTAATAAATATATGAGGATGTTTAGAACTATTTATTATTTGAAATAAATCATAACACAATCTATTAATATTATTATTATTTAAATTAATGTTTGAAAAAAGAGATTATTTCCTTAAAACCTAAAATTTTAAAATCATTTTTAGAGATATTAGAAGTCCAATTCTCTATTCTCAAGAGGTGAAGAATAATATTCGGAAGTTCAAAATCAATTCTAATATTTTTCATAAACATACAATTCGAGTTTCATTTCAACATGATTTTTACAATCTAAAATGGTTCAAAAATAAGTTTGTACATACATGATTTATTAAAATGATATTTGAGAAATTTAGAAATTTTATTTTTCAAGATAATTAATAGGAACTATTTTCAGAAGTATGATTCTTAATTCCTAAATTTTCTAAAAGTATAAATATTTTTCATAATAAATTACTAAAATTTTTATTAATAGCCTTCGTGCCACTCATTAAGACAATCTTTCTAAAAAAAAATTTCCGTTTTGATACAAGATAGTATGTTGTGGGACATGTAAAATAATTTTCTAAAATATTTTCTTAAGACAATTTTTTAAAATATAGCATTTGACAAAATTGGTAACTGATTAAACAATAGGTGTTGTTGGATTGCAGTACTTTCCCCACACACAAAAGATCTCTCAAATCAACTCTAAGTTTTTGTAGACTAAATGTTTTTAATTGGGTGACCAATCATACCCTAGTTTAATTGGTTGTCACTCCATATCATTTTAAATCTTATTTTTCAATCGTCGATCTGTGTCACAGGCACGTTGCGACACACCCATTTTGCCATCTTCACGTTCATGGTACAAGCTCAAGCTCAAGTGTGAAACAGTTGAGGTGAGGGTGTTAATTGGGGAATATGTCTAGTCAAATTGTGATCAGACAAGTTACAAGTACAAGTTCAAGATACATGATAACCATGAATTCAGCTAAGTTATTTTCAAGTACTTTATATTAAATTATAATTGCATGAGGGATTTGTTTACATTTATGACATGTGAAGCTTTTTAGCATGTAAGTTTACTTACTGAGTATTATACTCACGCCTCGACAATTGATTATGTTGCAGGTCATAATGATCAGTAGGAGTGACGGACTACCATAGTCAGCAAAACTAGGAAATTTTCAATTAATGAATAATGATTATAAGACATTAGAGACAGATTTTTCGTTAAGTTACCGTTGATACAACAATTTATGATTTTCCATGCTTTTTTTAAACAATGATTTCCATACTTTATTCTACGATTAAGTCTTTGATTTTCACATCTTATGGATTTATCATGTTGACCTTATAATGAAGTTTAATACGACATTTATTATAGTTTATAAAGTAAGATTTTGTAACAATTTATACTTCCGCTATTTAATGTTAAGTTTTTATATTAGCGTAAAATTAGGATTTTCAATTTGAAAATTTACTCTAATAAGTGTTTCAATTGAATTGAGGATTTTGAATTGTAAAATTACACGAATGTTTTACCCTCGAGAATAAAAGCGTTACAATATATCTTTCATTTTTCCACCAAATACTTTTTGTTGAATTCAATTTTTATAGCTTTCTAGAGCAACTAAAACCTTTTGGATTCTTCTTGCTTTCATATATAAAGTGTAGTTAGATAAAACATTAAAATTGAAAAAATTATAACGGAAAACTAGCAAATATTATGTGAAATATCTAAACTTTGTTGGGTTTGAAATAATATAACCTGATGCTAGGGATGTCAAAAATAACCAACCGGTATTTAGTTTAATGGGTGGGTTTCAAATATTATATATGAGTATCAGTTTTAATTGAGTGAGTATTATTTTACCCATTATATATGGGTATGATATGAGTAATATCCAATACATATTGGGTACCCCGAAATTCATTAGTTTTTCCTTTCTTTTCTTTTCCTATAAGGAACAATATATAATGAAAATTGTTATGTATTTCTATTTTCACTCATAATTTTGGCAATTGAATTTCATTGATTTTATAATTTTATAATCGAACTAAACTTAATCATGAATTGAATAGTCGAACTAAAATTTATCAATTTTACAATCGAATCGATCTATAATTCATCAATGTTACAATCGAATAACACTAACATTTATCAATTTTATAATCAAACGAACACGAAATTAATTTCCTATAACCGAACTAAATTGTATTACAGTTTTATATCGAATAATCAAACAAAACTTCATCAAGTGTACGAAGAAACCAAACTGAATCATCAAATTTTTAATCGAATAACCAATACTAAGATTCATCAATTTTATAATCCAACCAAATTAGAATTTCTCAATTTTATCGTTAAACCAAATTGAATCGTCATTTGAACAACCAAAAATAAAATTCAGCAATTATAGTTGAATTGAGACAAAGTTCATCAATTTAACATTTGAAAAATGTTAAAGTTCATCAACTTTATAATCAAACAGAACCAAAATTTATCAATTTTATAATAAATTAAATTGAATCGGTAATTTTATAATTGAATAATCATACAACTGAACTAATTGAATCGTCAATTTTCTAATCGATTAACCAAACTAAAATTCATCAATTTTATTAGTTTTATAAAAAGATAAACAATTTTTTTGAACTCAATTTCTAGTTTAGCTATTTATCATGGAAATTGTTGTCCAACCTTTCAATTTAGAGAGAGAGTAATTTTAACTGAACTGTTGATCTCCAAGATAATAATTCAGCGACGATAGAAAAGTGATTAATGGAAATAGGATTGTTCATTGAATTAAAAAAAGAAAAAAATAAAGAATAATTTTCAAAAATAAAAGAAAAAAAATAGATAAGTACTCATTGGTTACCCGTTGGGTACCCAGGTCTTAGTGGACATTATCCACACCCATCCATATAATTTAACATAAGGATTTAATGGGTAAACACATACTCAATTCAAACCCACACATTCACTTCCCTACCGTATACAAATAATTTCTTGAAACAAATGGTTAGATAGATCATCATCATCATAGATGTATCATTTTCTTCACTTCATGTAGCATCATTTAACATTGTTACCATTTTAGCATATAATTAGATTATTTTTTATGTGACTTGAGTTATCTTTCTCCTCATTTATTTTTTGGAATTTTCATTAATATCATCTACTGACATCGATTAAATTCATGATTTCTATATAACTCTCCATTTTATGCATCGTAAGTTCATCCTTTAGTTCATGCATCATGGATTCATATATTACAGATTCATTCATTCCTACATGCCTTGTTAGTTTCATTCATTCTTCATGCATTGTAGTTTCTTTCACCTTCATGCATACACTAATTTAGATTATTTCACTGATCACTAAAAGATCTTTTAAAAATTAAAAAAAAAAAAGCAATAAAAAATGAAATCCACTATTTTGCCTCCATCATCCTTATAGAGCACTACCTAAAGCTAGAACCGTCGATGGGTAAAAAAGAGAGCTATCACGAGAAGAAAATAGGCGAGAGATTAATGAGCTGAGGGAGCAAATGGCTAGGTCACAAAGCTTTATTTGCCTCCACAAGGGAAAAACTAATGCTGAAATACCACTAAGAGGTCAATTGTCACAAGACCAGCTTCTAATGATACCCCATTTTATCCTCATGGGTTCATCCCAATCCCTCGCATAATCAGGCATATCACTTTCAACATGTTCCATCACTACTAGTGAATATCTAGCAGTACTCATTTCCAAATGTCCAATAAATTATGCATTTGAGAAAAACTAGGTAAAACACCCAAAGACAGGCGTATGACCACAATCAAACTTTCACTCCCACAAGGTGACATGCTAATGAGCCAACCATCATACCTGTATTGATGACCTAAAAAGCAAGAAGCTGCAAGTAAAGCAAAATCCACTATTGAGAGATAAGTTAGATTATATGGAGGAGAGATTGCGCGCTACTAAAGAGTCAGATGTGTATGATACCATTGCTGCCACATAGTTATGTATGTTTTGGATGTAACTATCCCTCACAAATTCAAGGTAGCACATGCGCGAGAAGTTATCTTATTGTATAAAGATGGTCGCATGCCCACATGATGATAGGTTACAGATTCACTTCTTCGAAGACTGCCCGATGGGGGCTCCATCTCACTGGTACATCTAATTTGATAGGCAATGCATTCAGATTTTGAAATATTTAGCTGACGCTTTCATGAAATAATTCAAGACAACATAGACATGGCTCCCGATCATTTTGATCTATGAAAAATGAAGAAAACATCTACAGAAAGCTTTAAGGAGTATACAGAAAGGTAGAGGAAAATGGCTCAAGTGAAACCTTCCCTATATGAAAAAGAAATGAATGGAATGTTCATTAAAACATTGAGGTCTCTATTCTATGATATGATGATAAAAAAATGTTTCAAATGACTTTTCTAATATTATAGTAATTGGTGAAAATATATAATATTTGGGTAACAAACTAGTAGAATTTCAGAAGCCCCACTAGATGCATCCATCTAGCATAAAGGCCCGATGAAAAAAAATAAAAAGAAGGAGATGTACAAATAGTCAATTAAGAATATTCATCATAAGATGAAAGTTTTAACCATTTTCTAAAATGCAATGAAGGTTTTGACGTGCAACACCAAATGTGGCATATACCTTGCATGTGCCATATAATTATCACTCTCAATAATCAGCTTGTCATAATAACCCTAAATATGATTCAAGACGACAAACGCACCTGCAAAATGTTTTTCATGTAGATCAGAAAAAAAGAGAAAGTAGAAATCTCAAAGATTCATTAAGTATGACACAATTCCTATGTCATAAGCAATGCTTTTACAACAAATGATCCAAAATAATCAATTGGTACAAGTTTCATATATATGGTCACATTCAGCCACCATATCCTTTGTGGTATGATCAAAATGCTCAATGTGACTATCATGTGGGGCAATAGGTCATTCAACTGAGAATTGTGAGCCACTAAAAAATAAAGCTCAAACACTGATCCAAGCTAGTTGGCTAAACTTTAAAAAAGCTGATGATAACTTATAATTAGTTCTAACTCTCCACCAAATGATGAGAATACCACTATAAATTCCGTGGAGCATCTATCTTCATGTGATTAATGGAACAATTTGATGTGGTGAATGTTTTGATAGTTGCAATATATCAATGCTTCCATTTATCATTGCTACCCTAATCATGAGTTAAATAATTGGAATGTCACTGAGTTGCCAATGCTTCTTAGGGATTTCAAGAGTGACGAGCTAATGTCAAATTTCTAAAAGCTCTACCCAATGTCTGAAAAAAACTTTTACCATGCATTTTCTTATAGCATTTTGTCTATTTTTAGTCCTCTCCTAGTTTCAATTCTAGTTTTGTTCTGTTTGTGCTTGTGTTCACGCTACAATAAATATAGTCTTTTACAACATTGCATCATTGCATTTTTAACCCCAACGCTATGACCACGCTAGTGAAGAGGTGGGAGTCAAACACAAAACCTCGCACCTTGAAAAATAAACACACTAAAAATTACAAAGTAACCCAATTCTTTGATACTTTTCAAAGAAACTTCACACCCAAATCATTGTCCATCTTCTCTCTTTACGATTTCCATGGAACCAAGACTAGGATGAGAGCTCTCCCCAGATCGGTAAGCTCTCTGAGTCTGCTCTCTCAATTTGCTCTCCCCCTCTCTCCCTATTTTGTAGGCCCTCTGAATTTTTATCCTCCAACACTCTCCCTCTCTTAAAAATCCTTTCTCAAAATCCCTCTGATATTCTCATATTTAGCTTATAATTGTTGCAATTAGCCTCTTCTTTCCCAAATAAATTAGGCAATTAAGACTAGGAAAGTTTAGGGCTTTTATAGCACGGGGGCTGTTGAGCAGCATCACTTAGCACCAGTCACTTTGATCCTATAGACTAAGCTTTGTAGCTTGAGCGGTGCGCCTTGGCAGGGGTATCAGATTTGTCCGCTCAGATTCTCATGACATTACTATTGAAGCTATGAAGAAGAGCACTGTGCCACTAGGATTCTAAAGACTCTCTTTTACTCTTTTTCTCTCTATTTGTCTCGCTCTCCGTCTCTTCCTCTCTAAATCAGCGCTACCCTCTTCAAAATCTTCACTATATGAAGGATATTGATCTTTGCCTCCATGTTTCTTCAAATTTTGCAGGTGCTTATTTTTTCACAATCTCAGCTTCTTATTTTCTCAAACGCTAATTTTTTACACCAATTTTGGGAAAATATAGATCTGTAATTGAAAAATTATTAAACTTAAGTACAAGTTGTGAATTTGGAAGATACCGAAAGTAACACCCTGAAGGTCGATCGAGGTTACTTCGGTAATTTCTGTAATGTTGCAAAAGCTAGGTCAATCTTCTTTTAATAAATTAATTAGTGATTAAATAATTATGCAATATTTCTTGAAATAAAATATTTATTGAATCAAACTGAAAACATGTTTCTAAAATTTAAGATCGGAAATTTATAGAAAAACTTCATTAAGCTTAAATAATATTTTGAAGATCTTTCATAAATAACAACTAAAATCAACTTTAAAATAGTAATTTACTCAACTAATTAATTAAACTTAATTTCGCATCACATGCCAGAACGCCTAACCAGACCCTTCACATTCATTACCATCATTCATCATCTGAAAACTTAATATAAAATGAGGTGAGTATAAAATATACCCAATAAGTAAAATTTAACACATACATAACAAACATATGGGCATCTAATTCCATTTAAATTATTAAAATTAGGATTGTGTTTGACATATACTTTATAATTCATTTTCACATTATATCATTTGCTTTAGCTTTACATTTTTCATTACATTCCTTCCGTGCAAACTTTTTGTCTCATTCTTTCCTTTACTTTAGACATCTTTATATTTTTCATTGCATTCTCTTCTTAATAATATTCACGAGCTCACTTGTGTAACGTTTAGTCAATCAGATGCAGTGGGGCATTATTATAGAAATCTATTCGACTACCAGATCCTTAATAGTATCGTTGAACAAGTCAAATGACCATTCATTAAATTAACCATTAACCATGAAGCATTGTCGGGTCTGCCGGTGCCCCGCGTCCATTTTTCGCTCACCCCTTTCATGGCATAAACATGCACCTAGTCTCTTAAATATTTATTTATTATTTATTTATTATTTATCTTTTATGAACCATAACGTAAGTCCACCTATATATAGTCATCAATTACCATAAATTAAACACATCATTAGCAAACACATTTGCATATAATTAAGAAGTCAGTAACATAAGCAAGCTATCACATAGATGAGGTTTGTATACAAGGAAATAAATAAGAGCACAACAACTTACAATTCACCTATGAGTTTTCAGAATATGACAAGCATTCAAGTATATCTAAGATTCTACTTACCTCGATTCCAAAGTAGCTTAAACAATCAATCCAAAAAAAACCTTAATTTTTGGAAGCTCCAATTAATGCAAGCGATTTCAACTTATTTCCATTTTGCTCCATCACCAATATGTTTCCCAATCTGAAAACAAGAGGTATTAATTCGTAAAGGGTGTCAAGAGGAGTCCAAAAGTGACATCATTTTGAATGGATACATCAGACATATCCGGATCTGAATTCTAAAATTTCTGATAATATTTAATTATTCTGACATTTAAACGAAGGAACTAAAGCCAAACATAGGGTGTAAGTGGAAAAGGGTGAGGAGAGGAGTTGGTTGATGGCGGTGGCTGGTCAGAAAAATCACCAGACAACAGAAATGTCACTGGCTGAAACTAATTCCTTTGCTACAGTTTTGATGGAAAGATGATGATGAGAGCTTTCCGTTGATACCAAGATCGTCATGATCAGAGTACTGGAGAAGAAGATATCACCGGTTAAAGTTTCCGTTAACTATTTCTCTCTCTTCCTTCTTTTCCCTTTCTCTCTCTTTTATTATCAACACTTTCTCTCTCCTCTAAACCCCTAAATGCCTATTTCTTATCTCTCCTTTTTTCTTTTTTCTTTTTTAATTTTTTTCATCTTCTTCTACAATTCACAATATTACCCTAATTAATAAAATTTTTTACTTGATGTATCTTTTTCATCTTAACTTCAATTGACAAATAAAAAATATCGTTAAATTTATCTCATCGAGCTCTTCGATTTGAGTATAATATTGCATATAAAAATCTTATATTCATAATAATCTTTGAGGACACCATACTCATTTCCCTATTTATAGGCAATAAACGTATATCTTAATGTTTTATTGCATTAATCTATACTCATTTAATAACAACTTAAACTGCGATCCAATAAGAAATTCCCACATGTTCTCAAAATAATAGGATAATCACTCAATCTCTCTAATCTTACCCTTAGAGGTTTAATACGATTAATAAATATTTGAGATATTCTATTCCTCCCTCCTTAAAAAAATTATGTCCTTGAAATTTACCAATTGTCAATAGAAACAAAATTCATACCATTCTCAAATTCATATGTTGATTCTTCCAAGCAAAGGAACCACCATTATACATGGGATGGGATAAGTGAGTGGCATGTCAATCTATCCATAATGACCAATGCACTTAGACAATACACCACAATCTTAGCCAAATACTTTAACATTTGTTACAACCGATATCAACGTCATGATCTTGATATACCTTGATTTTCTTCCATATTTATTTACCATTTCAATTTCTTGACAGTGTCAAAACACTTAATAATATGGTGCTTCATAAGTGTCAAAACCTAGATACGCTTTTATCTTAAGGCATCACATCACAATCAAATTTTATCCAAATTCTCATGAGGGGCATTATCCTTTATATAAACTTGTACATCACAAAATATGTATTGACAGTCTTGTCATATTAGAATCATCACAAAATATGTATCAACCAACTTGGCTGAATTCCATTTTGGCACATAATTTTTTTTCCTATTATTCATAAAAGAAATTGTTCTCTTAGAACCATAAAATCATACATGATCTCTAACTTGTAATATGCCTGGTCTCTATGCAACATAGAATATATTTTAATAATTTACCAACCCAAAATTACTTACAACTACGCATACTCAGTGATCAAGGCCAATAGATCTTTCATATGTATAACTAATAGAATAACTTCTAAATTATCAATCACACGTCCTATTCATAATTACCACCACTCAACATGGTCTTCCAAATTATCCAATTACTTCTAGCTCTTAAAAGCTTAAAGTTTAAATTCTAATTTAATCACAGTCCTATCAGATTTCAATTTACAGTTAACCAATAAATGGATTAAGCCACAATCTCAAATACTTTCACATTATCACCTCCCTCTAAAAAAGGAGTAATCATAAACCACATTGTAATCTTATTACAATGATTACAGGGACTTATAGAGATCAACCTAACAACCCTATGATTCCATATGGAATGGTTTTGAGAAAATTTCACTTCTGAATTTAAATACATACCAAGGGAAAACCTTCATGATAGATACTAAATTATAGTAGGTTGCAACCTTTATTGACCATACAATTTATGTTAATCCATCATCATTATCAACACTTAGGTGAATCCAATGTTGATCCCCAAATTTTAGAGTAAGGTCACAGACCATCGATAAAAATGATGATGTCTTACTCAAACCAAACATTCAACTTTACTAATTAACTGAACGAAAATAGAATATGGTTTCCCAAACGTTAGTTTCTAATTCTTGTTAATAGTATCATTCCAACTTTGAAAAGTTAGGTCTCAAACATAACAACCATCACGTGATTTATTCAAGCCAACAACAAAATCACCTTACACTTAGCATATCTTATCCAGCCTCAAGAATATTCTTATAAATCCACTTCCTCCTCCCCTTACACCGATGATAAGAATTTTATGCGTTTCATAATAACAATCATTTTCGAAAAACTATGTCATGTTTTCTCCCGGTGTTATGTAACTACAAAATCTTTTATACATGTCAATTTCATAAAGTCATCCAAAGTTTAAACAATAATAACTTCCATATATGCATAACATACGCAAATCCAAATAAATTCTTTTTTACTTAACTTAAGTTGTCAATCCCCACTTTTCTGTCATATCTAAATGGCAAACTTTGAAAACACTAATGCACCTTGTAGTTAGCCAAAAGATCTTTCATTCTCAAAAGTGAGTCCTTATTCTTTACAAAGAATTTATTAGGTTCTCTATAGTCAAAGTAGAGTCCAACAGGTTCATCCTTCTTCTTCATGAACAAAATAAGTGTACCAAAAGATGAAACATTAGGTCATATAAATCTTTTATCCTTCAATTCTTCTAATTGCTCCTTAAGCTCAATAAATTCCTCTAGTGTCATACAATATGGTGTTATAGTCCTTAGTGTTATGTCAAGTAACACTCCGAATACTAGTCTTGATCAAATGGTCTATGGTAATCTTATTAGATCTTCATATAATATTCCTAGACAGTTTCAAACAATCTTGTTGTCTTTGTAAACTTTTTTATTTTCAAGTATCCATCATCCTGTTAGGAGATCTCAAACTCACATTGTCCATTAGCAGCTCGACTTACAAAACATGTAGGGTTTGAGGTGAAACCCTAAGATCTAACTCTAAAGTTCAATTAAGCTTTACCAGAGGGTTGAAATCACCTCATATTCATAGTAAAGAAGGTATTAAACCATGCTAATGATCACATTAACGTCATGTGTAGTCAAAAGACTAAGAGTACTTTTCAATGTCCCCTATTCACAAATTGAGACTGCGCAACACTTAAAGTCTCATCAAAGACATAAGATATTTCCATAATGCTCATACAAAGCTAAAAATCTATGATCAGCAATATACTTCAGCTCATGCAATTACTAACCATGTATATAGTCAAACCTTTTTCTAATCGTTAAATAAAAAAAATTGCACATTTTGGTATTGTAGATATGCATCTACACACCAACAACAACTTTAATCAAACATTGATGCGAACGTCAAGCGGGCCACCTTGAAACCCAACAATGATATATTGGATAACTTGCCCAAGAAAGCTGAAAATTAGATTGTTAAGAGAAAACCCCAACCCGTTGATTATAGAGAACCAAGGATTGAAGGTATATCGGAAACGAACCCCGACCCAATGATTAGCCAAAGCTAGATTCATCCTACTATTTAATAACCTTGAAAATAGGTAGATTCGTGGCCTTATCTTGATGACCACATTTTTGTAGATTTATTTAGCCTTTTCAATTGCTTTTGCATGGTAATTAGCCTCTTTAATTTCTTTAATGACATGGAAAAATCCTTGATTGTCATTTGGACCCACCTTGGTCTTTAATTTTCCAGAATCTGTCATATTCCCTTGGATTAGCCTAATAAGTGTTTCCTTGAAATTTTTGGCTCTTAGTCTTGTAATTGGTCCACTAGTAGTGACAAAGGGTCTCACATGCATGTTCACCTTCTAAATTTACATCATTTTTTATGTAGTGGAAGTCTCAAAAAAACTCTAACAATACCAAAAATTGTTGAATCGCGCATGATTTCCAATAATCGATCTTTCAAAACCTGTTGAATCCTAAGATTACCAGGATTTAGGAAACAATTTTTTTGATTCCCAAAATACCAAAAATTAGAAATAAACGGAGAACAATTTCTCATTAAAGTATCAAAACTGACTAAAATTACCGAATAAGATGAATTTATGCCGCTCTAAAAACCCTAAAATTAAAATAGATGAAAATTATGAAAAAGCGCAGGCTACCGAGTAATGGCCCTCACCTCAATCCATTTTGTGGTTGTAGATAGGTTTTCTAAGATGGCACATTTCATATCTTGTTATAAAACGGACGATGCAACCAACATCGTTGATTTGTTCTTTAGAGAGATAGTACGTGATGTTAAGTTTCTGATCGTGATGTTAAGTTTCTAAGTCACTTTTGAAAAGTTTTATGGGGTAAGTTAGGAACTAAATTATTATTTTTGACTACTTGTCATCCCCAAACAGATGGTCAAATTAAGGCTGTAAACCGAACTTAGCTTTATCAAGCTTTCTATTACCGATTGTGCATGGTATGGTGAAGCATCATGTATCATTGCATTTTGAGGGAAGCTTTCTTTGTAAAACAACGAATACATTCTTCCCCACACTTACCGTTTCATCACCTTTTAACTTGCGCTTGGTGGTACACAACTCTTTGAGGAGCTTTGCATAATGTGGTACTTTCTTAATTGCATCCAAAAGAGATATATTCACTTGTACTTTGTGAAAGGTTTCCAAAATCTCATTTTCAAGGTCCTCATTTTTAGACTTTGCAAATCTGCTAGGAAAATGTGAAGAAGAATCATTAGTAGAAATCATAACCTTAGAAGTTATCTTAGGTATCGAAGTACTCTCTATGAGAGTCATAGATTCATCTTTCTCAAGGGTCAAGTTCATTTTCTGTTTTTGCTCATAGATGAACTCTCCTTCTCATTTTGGTGTTCTTGGTTCTTCATCGAGTTGTTTCCCACATCTCAAGGTCATAGAACTAGCATTTTCCCTGATGGAAGTTTTCTTGATCTTTGTGCTTCCAATCTGTCCACGGTGGTAGCTAATTGGCTCACTTGTTTCCTAAGTTCTTGAAAGTGGTCTTTGTCTCCTGTTGAAATTGCAAAGATTTAGAAGCCATAAATTTAACTATTTACTCAAGAGACATGCCTTGGTCTTGAGGCATGGGTTATGGTCGTGGTTGATATGGTTGTTGCGCCTTGATTGGTTGAAAATAGGTGGATGATTAAGGTTAGCATTCGGGGCAGCTTGTTTATTTTCTAAATAGTTGAAGTTAGGATGGCCCCCCTCCATCTAACATTGCAAGTGTTGGAGAAAATATCGTACTTTTATCTTTGTGGCACGTGCTACCCTTGAAATCCTCCTATAAGATTGGTTTGCTCCCAATTATCCTCTTGTAAAGATGGACATATTAGTTGGATGACCAACCATAGAACATACTCCATATATCTTTCCTTGTTGAGTTGTACACACGACCATTTGTTGAACTAGTGAGGTAAGATTAGCTAGTTATCGCTCAATATTGGTTTTGATACTAACCTCATTCACCTTACCTAGCGGTAATTCTGATCGGATGCTAAAGTGTTATGAATTAGCCGCCATGTTAGCTATCAAAGTCGTGGCTTCCATGGATGTCTTATCTACTAAAGCACCTCCACTTGCTGCATCAATCATGCTCCTTTCCATCGGCATGAATCCTTTATAGAAGTATTAAATTAGGAGTTGCTCGCTGATTTAGTGATGGGGGCACGATGCACAGAGCGTCTTGAACTGCTCCCAATACTCATACAAAGTCTCTCCATTTTGTTGCTGAATGCCACATATTTCTTTTTTAATATTTACAGTCTTGGATCAGGGAAATATTTTCGAGAGAAAGCTTATTCATCTCATTCCATGTGGTGAAGGAGTAGGATGGTAGATAATAAAACCATTCATTTGCGCCATCCACTAAGGAAAATGTAAAGGCTCTCAACTTAACTTGCTCTTCGTGAATACCAGTTGGTTTCATGCTCGAACACACATGAAACTCCTTTAAGTGCTTCTTTGGATCTTCTCCCATAAAACCATGAAAAGTTGGAAGAAGATGGATCATTCTTGATTTGAGTTCAAACGCAACTTGAAGTTAGGGATATACAATGCAAAGAGTTGTTGATCTAGAGTTGGTGCTGTCAACTCCTTGAGTGTTCGATTGTTCATTCCCATCTCTTCTTATTGTTACTCTTCTTCTATTTCTTTCTCAGTTTGAATTGGATGGTTTAAAGAGTCACTTGGTGATGAACTAGATGAAAGGGGAGTATGTAATGCTTGATTGACTTCAATAAGTAGAATGGAAATTGGATGTGAAGATGATAGTGAAGGTGGAGCAAGTGTAGACTCTTTGTTGGGTCTAAGAATGGATGATGTGTATTCCAAGATGCTTTTAATTCATTAGTCTTATTCTTCTCCACTATACTTGGACATTCATGCAAAAGTACTAGAAAAATTAAAAACAAAAATTAATTAGCATAAATATATAAAAAAATAGATAAAGTAAAAGAAAATAATAAATTAATTAGGCAAAACAATCCCCGGCGACACGGCGCCAAAATTTGTTACGCACAAAAGTGTACCAACTTAAATCCTCGTAATAATATGATTGTTATTGAGTGTGGTAGAAAGCAAGGGCCATTCCCACGGGAGAATTTTTTTTAATTAAGTGTTATTGACACAAGATAAACACTAGACTCTATACTGAGCATAAATTAAAATGAGATTAAAAATCCTAGTTAGACACAACAAAATTGAACGAAAACTTGTAGAAACACTAATGACACTCTAAACAATATGAAAATAAAATATGGGGGGAGCGGGGGTTTGAATAAAAGAATACATAAACAAAGCAAAAGAAAACAAAATTTGTAATTGGAATTAAAAAAGACATATTTAAAGAGTTAAGAATATGATAAGAAATATGGTTAAGGATTCATTCTCGACCTCTAAAATATGGCAATAGTCAATCATCAGAAATAACTTTCTCAATCTTTGAAAAATAATAACCTTAAAACAATCACAGGTTCGATTATCTTGACTTGTCCTTACCTTGTCGTTAAGTAAAAAAGTTCTTTACAGACTCTTTCCATTAAATAACCTAGAACAAGTTCTCTAAATTCAGTTTAATGAAAGCAATTAATCAAGAAGGATATATGTTGAATCAAGCAATAAACACACAAGTTCAGCCAAACTATCTTTTCAAGAACTATAGCACAAATATGACTCTTTGTCATTTATCATTAGAAGAATTTAAAATTCAAACTTCAAGTTAAGATATGGTAGAGTTCTAGCTAAAGAGATAAGCTAAGGTCCTTATCCTTATCTGATTTAAAAATGTAATCAAAATTTATCCCACCTTTTGAGCATATTTGAACTATCTGAAAAATATGGAAAAATATTCAAATGAACGCTATATCTCTTATCTTTCCAACCAAATAATATTTGCATTGTAGAAACATCGAGAACACCACTGAACATTCATTTTTCTTCAACTGTGCAAATCTGCTGAATTTAATGCTCAAGATATATTATTCTTCAAATCTGAAAAAGATAAGATGGAAAGATAATATCAAAAGGTGGCATATGGAGATTTGGAGGTAGCTGGAGATATAGAGCTTTAGACCATTTTGAACTCCTTTTCAAGTTGCTTATTTTTTATAACCTTAAAACACATTAAAAATAAAATAAATATCCAAATGTATCATTTGTGAAACAATTACACAAAAAATCATATTTAATCTCTTCTTTTCACAATTATTATTTAAATGATGATTAAAATGTGTTTTTACACACTTATAAGACTCAGGTGACGTATGAGGCATAATAGGTTCAATAATAATATTTATAGACAAACTATCAGAGATATCAGGATATTACTAAGAATTAATAGACAGCAAGTGAGACATATATGTAGGCATATTAGATTTATCAGAAGTAATAGGTATATCAGTATTGGCTTTAGCTAACATAAAATTATTACTATCATCATTACCTACTTGATCATCGAAGGTATTATTAGAATTATAAGCAACATTAATATTAGCAAATTGCATAGAGGAGAAAGAGAGAACAACATCATTCATGACAGGAAGAATAAAAGAAGTACCTTAATTTTCTTGAGCAGAAGAAGCAGTACAAGACTTATCAATGGAATTTCCAAGTAACATTTCATAAGGAAAAAGACTTTCATAAAAAAATAACATGTCTAGATGTATAAGTTTTCTTGGATATAGGATCATAACATATATAGCCTTTAAATTCTAAAGCATAACCAAGAAAGACACATCGATTAGTTTTGGGTTGAAGTTTGTGTGAGGCGTAAGGCTTTAGACCCATGGGTAACATGCACACCCAAATACTTTAAGATGATTATAATCAGGAGTCTTTCCAAATAACACTTCAAAGGGAGATTTATTGCCAAGTATATGTGTAGGCATATGATTAATCAGAAAAACAGTTGTAGAAAAGGCATTGAACCAAAATTGAATAGGAAAGGATGCATTATGAAGTAAATCCAATGTTGTTTCTACAAAGTGCCTATGTTTCCTTTCAGCTACACCAATTTTTTCAGGTGTATAAGGGTAAGATTTTTTATGAAAAATACCATGCTTAGCAAGAAAAGAATCAAAAGATATGCTGGTGTATTGACCACCTCCATCAGTTCTTAAAATTTCAATTTTTCTAGACAAAAAGTTCTCAAGTAAAGGCTTAAACGTTTGAAAAATAGGAAAGACTTCAAATTTTTGAATCATAGGAAATATCCAAGAATATCGTGACATATCATCCATAAAGGAAATATGATACTTGTATACTTTCATAGAAGAAATAGGAGATGGTCCCCAAACATCAATGTGGATAAGATGCAAAGGAGAAGTAGACAAAGTTTGAGATAGAGAAGATGGAAGCGTAAACATTTTACTCATTAGACAATCGGTACAAATACATTTATCTATTTCAAAGAAAGAACTAGATTTACAGATTAAATCAACCTTATTCAGAATGTTCTTTATCAAGGAGTTAGAAGCATGGCCAAGTCTGTTGTGCTACATTTGTTTATTAATCTAGAAGCAAGAAGTTTATTATGTCTTTGAAGAACCGAAAAGGTAGAGGAGATGGGATAAAGTCCATTTTTATTGGGGCCTCTGTAAAGAACTAGACTCGAGGAGTTATCCTAAATCAGGAAATAAGATGCATCAAAGAAAAATGTACAATTATTGTCCTTGCAACATTTATACATAGAAAGCAAATTGACACACAAAATAGTTTAGATAAAAGCAAATGAGTGTGAAGAAGTAGGCAAGATACCTGATCCAGTATGAGTGATAAGAAATGTATGACCATTTCCTATGGCTACATTGTATTCTCCATTATACTCTGAAGGTGAGATCATGTTACCTAAGTCAGAAGTGAGATGGGAGTTGCAGCTTATATCTGAGAGCCATATCTGAGGTTCTTGATTTGTAGGTTGTGAGACCATAGTGGCCATAGCAACAAAAGTGGATGGAGGATTCTTTCTTTGATATGAGAAGTTCATCATATGATAGCGGTCCACAATTGAATGTCCTAGTTTCTAGCAGATTTGACACTTAATTTTTACATCTGTGATGGCGGTGCAGCAAGAATGTAGGAGAATTGATTTGAGGAATTATTGAAAGGGCCCCTGCCCCTTCCAAAATTGTACCTTCCAGAGTTGAACATGCCTCCTCTAAAGGGTATGAATACTCTTCCTCTATTACCTCCTCTGTTGAAGTTAGAGTTTTGTACAGCCATTAAAGTAGTGCTTTGAAAAAGATTTTCATGTTGTTTATGTTGTGACTCCAAGAACTACTCCTCATATTTGAGCAGAACATGGAGTTCCTCGAGCACTATAGGCTCATCCCTAGTTTTGATAGAAGTCATTACAACGAAACTCACTTGGTAGACCATTCAGGGTGAATGTCTTCATCTTCAAGAGTCATAGAAACAACTGCAAGTTTGTCATTCATCTCCTTGATTCTTTGGATATAGGAATCAATATTTTCATTGGTCTTCTTAGACAGAGACTGAATATCATATTTTAATTATGAGATATTGGACCTTGATATGGAGAAGTACCTTCTTCCGATCGAGTTCCAGACCTCCTTTAAGGTTTTGCAATCAAGGTAATAAGAGCTTGGTCTTGGGCTGTCCAAAGACTGAATCTTAGATTGATTGGAGATGTAACTTGACCCTTCTCCTCCATAAGAAATTGATCTAGGTAGGGTATCGAACCATCTATAAACCCAAAAACCAAGTAGGCTTTGAGGATGGATGATATTTGGTACTTCCATAGTATAAAATTTGAGGAATCGAGTCTAATGGAAACTAGATTGTAGATGTTTGATAGTAGAAACATGGAAGAATGGAGTTGGGTATCAATCCCATTTTTTATAGAAGAAGAAGATAAGGTTTGGATAGAAGCGCGAGCTGGAGCTTGATTCTGAGACACGGATTGAGAGGTGACAGTAGAATCTTTGGTGATTGAACGTTAACCGTTTAAGGCTCTGATACCATGAAGAGAAATAGAGCAAGAACAGAAGGAGCTTGAGATAGAAAGAAGAAGAAAGAAAGAGGAAGAAGAGATAAGAAGAAGATGAAATATGTATTTTACTCATTAAACCAATAAGAAGAGAGCAACAGTATAAATAGTCTAACAAGAGATAGCCAACGGCTATAAACTACTAAGTGTCATTTAAACTAACTGCCCTAACCTATTAGAATAACCTTTAGCTTTATTCTCACTTAAGCCACTATACTTATTACTTAAGCTGTTACATTGTAAATGACTTAAACTAATACTCTTAACAATTTTAAATTCAGAAATTCTATAGTCTAGCTTCCATGTAGTTTTAGGTCTTATTACCAACATTTGTAATAATATGTTGATTCTTCATTACTATAATTTGGAGAGGAAATAATTTTTTACATTGTTTTTGGTTGTTATTGAAGAAATTTTGTCGCATTTAATTAAGTTGTCTTAGTTGCTTCAAGGTTTGATGATCTCAAGTTCTTTTTGTTTCAACGGGCAAAAATACTCATCGACATCATAGGTCTTTGATATTTTCGTTAATTTCTGTTGTTGTGTTTTTAAAAGATGTGATGTTGGTTTAGATTTTTGTATGTTTATAGGGTGATAAACATATATTTTTCCAAGAACATGTTCTTACATAGACTTTAAGTAGAATTATAATGCAGACCAAATCTTATTGGCACAACTCAGATTTATAAAGTTACAGTTTTCAAATGAGATCACGAATGGTGAATGTGTTTAGCTTCATTCTTTTCATCATCTTACCTAAAAAATTATATGTATGAAGAGTAATATTTCCGTGTTGTTACATGTTTTCTCATTTAAACATTATAAAAAAAACATTTAGTACTATCTCGGCACGCACGTGCCCACCGCCTAGTAATAGTGAAAAACATTGTGTTGAACTTCATCTTTGGGAGTAATCCACATTGATGTTGTTCTTGGTAGGGGCTAATCAAGTTGTGAACGTAAATAGTATTTAAAGATACATTGAACTGATATGCTTTGAAATAGACAATGATACTTCAATTACGAATCTCTTGAGTTAGCATTCATCTAACTGACTACTAACATTTCAAACCAATTTTTTCTTCTACATATATAGGACAATGACTTGAGGCTGTTCATATGGACTTCTTAAGTTTGAACATTTAGATTTAAAGAATTGATAATACTTTTGGTGTACTTTGAGTTTAATTTATATTCTTTTTAACTTTCAATAGTTTTCATCTGTTAGAACAAATGACGAAATACTCTTATAGGATAATTAAGCTAGTTAGTGATGATACTTTTAGATTTTTTTGTTCTAATGTAGTATTTAGTTGAAGTAATATGATATATTGATGGTGTTAACTTTTTTATTGATGATGAACGTTACATACCATTATAATTTTAAATGCATTATACATGGATGCGAAAATCTACAAATTTATGATGAAAATGATAGTTATAAAATGTCACTAAAAGTCGAGCAGAAGAGGATTTAAGACTATCAAAAATATAATATAAATAGAGTGTTAACACATAAAATGATATTAACATTTATTGAATATATATGATTTAAACGCTTATACTACATTAACATAATAAAAAATAGAGTATTAACATCAAATAATAATTAATTCAAAATAATAAACGTTTATTAAAGTTGATAACTACTACTTATTTAAAGTTTCATTTTTAATTCTCTAACCTTGTTAATTTGAGCGTGAAATGCAAGATTGGAAAAACGCATGTCTGTTCATATTTTAAAGAGGAAATTACAGGTTTCATCAGTTTTAGAAGCTCAATTTAAAAATATGGCCGGGTTAAGTTTTTCACGAATAAATTTTTTTACCCGGTTTTGACATGTGCGTTTTTCGTTTTCTAGAATTACATTAATGCCCTTATAATTCTCAACTCAACTTAGAGTTTTTTCCTCGTTTAGCGTGTTGGGTTCCGCGCTGCTTGTTCTCTTCCACACAAGATCATCTTCTTCACTCTTCTATTTCTTACCGTTGTGCATGCTGGAATTTAATTGTTTTCTTGTTAATTGAAGGTCTGAATTGTTATTATTTTTCGTGATGTTTGACATCTGTTTTTGGTTTTTTTATTCTGTTTGTACTTTTTTAAAGCTCTCAATCTAAGCTTTAATGGATGCTATTGAACATCAAGTAAAGCTATTTTTTGAAATTAAGTTATTTTCACATGTATTGTCATTTCTCGTTTTAGTTTTTCTTTTCGGTGATCTTTTAAGCTTTGAATCTAAGCTTTAATGGATGCTTTTTGGTATTTAGCATTGTTTTCGGATCATCTTCATTGCTTATGAGTTGTTAATTACTCAATTACATATAATAGGTCCTAAGTATTATAGATGCTCGAAAGCTACTCTCAAATCGAATTGTCACACATCACCCGATGAGCTCAATAACCTGCAAGACAATGAAACGACGAAGGATTATCTAGGGTTGAGAGAATGTATATCATCTTTGTGAGGGGTCACCATTTATTTATACTGGATGAAGAAGAGCATTTGAAGAATATTCTCCTCAAATCAGTTGTTCTTCAGTTATTATCTTATCACTTCAAACAACTTTGAGATTATTTCAGGTTATTGAGATCGTGTTTCTGTTACGTCGGAGGGGATGATCCCTCAAATGTGATGAGCCCTCGGTCATCCTGGTGATCTCGGACATAATGAGTCATCGGTCATCCTGGTGACCTCGCACATGATGAGCCCTCGGTTATCTTGTTGACCTTAGACATGATGAGTTCTCGATCATATTGGTGACCTCGGACAAGATGAGCCATCGACCTTGGGCCATATAAATTTGGTTCGTCGCCTAAAGCACTTGGGCTGGGGGCTTATGAGCTTTCCATTATAAGATAAGTGTTGTGCCTTGCCTTAAATCCTCATCTGAAATGGGTCGTAGACCATGTGTTTTTTTATTCTCACAGTTTACCTCCACTTCTCAAGTCTAAAGCGCAATGCTAGAGTTGGGAATAAGTGTTGGTGGGAGTGATGAACTTCATCTCAGTTTCAAGCTAACTGGTGTCATTGGTTGTGAGTCTTTTATTCGTAGCGTATGTTAGGTCGGTAAATGCACGCCAATGTATTCAAGGTGTCCGATACGCTAAGCTGAATGTTGGAAGGAGCTTGAGTGATCTGGACATTGATACGTCAGATCTGACTGAGCGCACTCTACTTTGCGGACTGGCCAAGCACTCATTGGGCTCAACCTTGGAGGGTCTGCTTGGACGTCTATTGGGGCCGGCCATACTGGGCCTGGCCGAGCGCTCAAGTGCTCGGCCTTAAAGGCTTGGTCGGACGCTCACCGGGCTCTACCTTGCAGGCCTTGGTCGAGCGCTCATCCTTGTGGGCCTTGGCCCAGCGCTAAGTGCTCATCCTTGTGGGTCAGAGCTTGGCCTTGCGGACCTTGGCGGAGTGCTAGACCTTGCAGTAGTAGTTTTCTGAAATCATTAATTATTTTCTACTAACTTCCTACATTGATGTTGTGGGCATTTCCTGACCCCCAATAGAATTATGATGTGTGTCCCAATGAAGTTCCACTATGCTATCCTCGAAAACCCAGAGGCAACAAAGCTTCATTGCGTAGATGAGGTATCCAGTCTGGCTTATCTTAAAAAACCCAAAACAAGCCAGGCAAGTGACACTATGGAGCCAGCTAAAGAGCTCATGACACTACCTCACGTTAACATCATCATTACCCGCCGAAAGTATGTATCAGCGCGGTGTCCTCCCTTTGGACCAGCTATCCAACTTATCCAGTCATCATAAAAGCATGTAAGACCGGTCTCCACCCTTTCACCTCGCCCTCCACTCATGTTAGCATGGGCATATAAGCATTGACTGCTTCTTCCTCTTTATATCAGCTCGAGTGACAAGGGCACTAAATGTGACCCTACCAGTCCATAGGAGTCAGACGTCCCATCACCTAACTTCTCCAACACATTTCACCTATCGCAACCACGTGTATAAATACCCCCTCCTACCCGAGGTGAAGGTAAGAAAAATGTAGATAAATAAACCCATGCACAAATATTACCAGACATCTTACTTAAGCATCGGATACCCTTAGGCGAGACGACCACCCCCTGTTACACTCACTCTTTGGGCTCGTTTATTTGTGGAGTGTAGGTTTTGAGCCATTGCAGCCAGATACGTGCACTGTTGTATTTTCAACATCAACAGTTGGTGCCGTTTATGGGAACGACATTAAATCGTCTCCTTTTTCCAAGTTTTCTTAAAACCCACCGCCTTTCAATGAAGAAAACATGAGCTCGCCATCTTTCATCATAGTCTGATGAAATCCACAATGAGATAGATGACCAACCTCCTCCTAACCAAGAAGAACCCCCCTGCGTGGTGGCCATCACGTGGAGGAAACAGAAGGATTCTATCTCCTCACTCTCCAAAATGCTCACGAGAATGAGAAAATATATGATGACCCTCATCCAAATTGTGGCCACCTCTTACACACAAAGACCCTCCCTACCACCTACAGACATCATGCCACCGCAGCAAATAGCCCCACCCATAGGATCATCCAACACGTAGGAGGCTAAGAAGGAACACCTTCTGGGAAAGGAGATAGTAGGTTGAGGAGTGAACCAAGCATAGAGAAGACCCCTCGACCAAAATCACGAGGACGTTGGAAATAACGAGTAACACAGTGGAGAGTTCTGAACCATGGACCATGATATTGACGCTCTAGAAACAACTAGAGCGGAGACATACCTTTGAGACCTCTGTTGACGCATTCGTGGGCCAGATCAAGTCCCCATTCTCTAAAATAATCCGACGAGACGAGCTGTTACCCAAGTTAAAAATGCCTTTCATCACCTCATATAATGGAACAAAAGACCCGTTCGAGCACCTGATGTGCAAGTTATTCCATTTGACGCTTAGTGAGCCTGTCCAAAAATCGATAGGATAGTTGAAACTGAATTCCATGAGTCATTAAACCTCAGTGAGGCATTGTACGTCATGAGAGAAGTCCATGAAGGGGTATGGGGAATCAAAATGGCACGAGGACCTGCACCACAAGCTAAAGGCAAGCGTATTACTGGCCAACCATGATCCTCGACACCCGAGATGCTCACTAACAGCTAGAGCTGCTTACCCCCACCTCCAGCTCCTGGTCGTTTGCTCAATGGGGAGTGGATTTGATCTAACCTCTAGCTACCAATGGGAAAGGGGCAGAACAAGTTCGTCATCGTAGCCATAGACTACTTCAACAAATGGGTTGAAGCAAAACCTTTTTTCATAATCAATGAGCACAAGACCATAGATTTCATATGGAAGAACGAGATATGCACATTCAGCATACCCCACACCATAATCATGGACAAACTCAAGCAGTTTGATAATACCAAATTTAGGTGGACTTGAGAACAACTCAGGATAAGACACCTCACTTCATCACCAGCTCACTCGCAGTCCAACGAGCAAGTAGAGGCAGTCAAGAAGACCATAAAGCACAATTTCAAGACCAAACTAGAAATGAATGTGGGTAGACGAGCTCCCAAATGTGCTCTAGGTGTACCAAACCACCAGCAAGACGGTCATAAGAGAAAACCCTTACCTTCAGAATAGAAGTTGGAGTTCTAGAAGAATTCAGAATACCCTCATATAGAGTCTAAAACTAGAATCAAAAGTATAATGTCCTATATCTAAGGCACAACTTAGATGTTCTAGAAGATCTTTGAGATCATGCCAACTTAAGAAATTAGTCACAGCAGTTCGCCACCTCCCGATACTACAACTCTATAACCAAAATTTAGCGGTACAGAGCAGGGGACTTGGTTTTAAGAAAAATAAAAAAATAGAAGTAGGAGCCCTCGAGCCAAATTGGGAAGGGCCATACTTGGTAAGAGAGATTGTGTGACTAGGAAACCTATAGATTGCAAGATCTAGAAGGACAATCATTAGCCAACCCTTGGAACGCGGAGCACCTTAAGATTTACTTTCAGTAAAAAATGCTATATAACCAAGCATAAGATATCATTATAAGAACTAGAAGTTCTCCCAAGAAAATGTGTCAAAAGGAGAAAAAGTAATGTCTGGCTTGCACTCTAGCTTGTCAGACAAGAAAAAAGTACTCTAGTCATAGTAGAAATGCCTAACTAGATGATAAAAGGTAATAAGCGATGTAAGGCTTGCACTCTAGCTCGCCAGACAAGAAAAAAGATTCTAGCCAGAGAAAAAATGCCTAGATAAATGAAAAAAAAAAGTAAAAATTGATGTTTGGCTTGCACTCTAGATTATGAAGAGAAAAAGAACTCTATCTAGAGTAGAAAAGCCTGACTAGTTGACAAAAAGGTAAAAAGTGATGTCTGGCTTGCACTCTAACTCACTAGACGAGAAAATGGACTTTAACTAGAGCAGAAATACCTGACTAGATGTAAAAAAATTGAGGGATTTGAAGCATATCAACTAGATCAGACCTCCGCCAAAGGGGGAAACACCGAAAAAACAAAAAACAACTTCACAACAGAGGAATTTGAAGTAGATCAGCAAGATCAGACGTCCTTCAAAACGGGAAACGCCATAAAAACTTCAAATATCAACTTGACAACGAAGGGGCAACCCACTTGGAAATAATAAGAAACCTATCTTTGATGCAGGTTAAGAAAGATCCTAAAGTAGGAAGGAACTCATATGTAAGCTTTCAAAGCATTTAAAAAAGTTAGCAAAGGATACGATCAACATTAACATAGTTGTAAAAACTTAAGTAAAGATTCATGTTAAAAATGGAGATTGAGCTACGTGAGAATCGAGTTGCAATCACCTAAGATAAATATTCAGATTAAGCAAATATCCATGTTAAGGGAGATTGATCTCAGTGAGAACCGAGCTGCAATCACTCAAGATAAGTATTCAGACTAAGGTTTAGGCCAAAATGCTCTTGAGCGATAACGAAATAAAAGGCCAGTGATAACCAAGCAATGACTAAATAAATATCTAATTGAAATTCAAGTAAAAGGCAGAGCCATTGAAGAAAAAGTACTTTCATTAATGAAGAAGGTTACATCGAAAAAGAAAAAAAGGTTACATAAAAAATGAAAAAGAAAAATTACATAGAACGAAAGTAAATAAGCCTAGGGAGGTAAGGAGCAAGGGTGGAAAAAGTACTTACATTAACCAAGGTGCATGATGAATCTCCTCCTCAAGTTAACCTGAGAGTAAAGGAGGAGTGACCTCTATGCATTACTCTTCAGGAGCAACTAGGAAGACGGAAAGCTAGGGGGACACAGGAGTAAGAGAAGGCATGGAAGTATTCGGTTGGGTAGGAGGAGGATTTAGCACTGCCTGCCTTCAGAGCTTTAAACACCAGGCACCATCACCTAATCATAGGCGATGTCAAGAGGGCGAGGGGCAACTCGAAGCTTTGGAGCTTCTTTTTCTTATAGGGACAACTAAGAAAGCTTAAGTCCCACTTAGGATGAGCCTCCATAATCTCATCCCGACACTATCATAGCTCATGGAGAACTCCAAGAGCAGAGCTTCTTTGAACTTATAAGACTCTTTTAAGTCTCCATTCCCTAGGTGTGACCCTCATTCCACCTTTCAGACTTCTTCTTCAAAGAGGTCTCTATCAGGCTCAGTTTCTATAGAGCTCCCTTCTTTCGATTCTTCGCCTGATTTCGAGAATGGATCTCCTGGATGAGATTTTCCTCCTAGACTTAGGTATGTTCCTTTAGGATCCTCTAGTGGATTTGAAGGTTCGTGATGACCTTATCATGCTCAGACACTTGAGCCTCCATGTCCTAACGAGAGCTGGCGGTGTAGGCAACCCCCGCTTGTGCCATGGACAACTCATCTGAAAACCCTCACCTAGGCGGCCCTAAGCTCTTTGGCCTCCCCAAAGACCTTTCCATAGGCTCAAACAAGAGATTCAAACTTCTTGTTTTCCTCTAAAAGCTTAGCCTCAGCCTTAGAGGAGACCTGAGTAGCCTCCGGCACTTGGTCTTCTCAATGATCAAGGTGAGCCAGCATCGTGGCACTGTGAATAATGACCTACAAAGAATGTCGAGTAAAGATAAAGAAGAGAAAAAAAAAGGAAAGACAAAAGCGAAGATAAGAAATCCTTATGTTTAGGGCATGCTCCATAAAGTCATCAGGCGGCCCCGTCCCCAACCTCTAAAGAAGGTGGGTCTCATTTTCGTGATCTACGTGCTTAGAACACTAGTCCATCTGCCTCTTCACCTCACTTTAGGCCTGACCTTGAGGATCAGGCTACCCAGCCTCCTCAGAAGGAGACATCAGAGCCTTGCGTTTCTTACTAGCATGAGAGCCCTATTGGTCAAAGCCCAACTAAGCAGACCCACAAAATCAAGATGAGGACTTCTCAATCTCTAGGTTAACCACCTCGTTCTGACATAAGGTAGAGGTAAAGGGTGGGGTGATCAAGACGAACACCCATAAGCTCCACGAGCGCTACTTGTCCGTGGGTGACCCTGCGCTGAGGCAGAATGAGGAGTAGATTTCTTGGGCACGGCTCTGATGGTTAGAGGAACTTGTACCAGAGGAGCAACCATCAGAAGAGGCTGAATTTGAAAGAATATGAGAAGCATGAACTGATATTGAAGGTGGAGATCCTGGTAATGACTTCTTCACCTTAGACTGCGATGTAGAATGAGGAGTTGTAGATAAGCCCTTCCTCACCTTTGACTGCTCTAGCTTCTTGGCCTGAACTACCTCCATCTTCTGAGCTTAAGCAGCTTCGATTTCTTTCTTGGCTTTCTTAAACGAAGGTGCGTCTCCAGCCAATCATACACGAACAAAGAAACATCACTAGATTTGTAACCCAAAAAAAAGAAGGAATTCAGTTAAGGATCTACTCAAATGAGCTAATGGTGGGAGCACGAGTTCACATGAACAATTCTCTCCGCATAAAGACTCCTACGAGTAGACCTCAATGGGTGGCTCAACTCCAGCGTCCTCTAAAGGACCAAATATAGCCCTCCTCAGAACGGGGACTCGAGCAGGGATAAACTTGTCCAAAGTAAAGTCCTCGTCACATTGTAGCTTCCAGAGCACTGAGAACCCGACCAGTGCCCTCCAAGAGTTAGGTTGGAGTCGGGCTAGGGATATCCTCGTGGTAAAAAACCACTTCCTAAAGAAGGGATGCAGAGGAAGCCTTTGCCCACACTTCAATACGACCAAGTGAGGCACAGTTCCCCTAGGCCACGAGGCACTTATCAGTTTGCCCTCCTTCGCCAGTCACAACTGGATGTAGTCAGGGAAGTGGTAAATCCTCCGAATAGTGCCAAGTCTTCCTGTGTCAAGGAAGAAGGTACTCGTTAGCCCCCTAATGAACGACGATCCCGTTTGAACTAGTCCTGGCTCTAAAGTCAGCATGGAGGTCCGTTGCCTTTATCGACATGTTGATATCCTCCATTTGATCAATGAAGCTCTTTAAACCCCCAGACGCGATGAAAATGTGAAAAAAAAAAAACAAAGATGGCGGACAAACGTTGACAAAAAATGAACGGAATGAGAACCTACTACAAGAAAATGGCATCGACGAAGCAGATGTCCTGATGAAAACATGAAGCCCCAAAGCGTTTCCCAAAGGAAATGAAGAAAGGGATAAATTCCCTAAGTGATGAAATATGTGGGGAAGAAACTTTGAAGAAACCAGCAAGATATAGGAGAATGAAGGATGTGGTGAAAATGATTTAGGGACAATAGGGTTTCTATCTTAGTGAAGGAATGGGAAGTTGGGGGCAAAGGAAGTTTGGGTAAAATTTATGTTTTCGTGAAGGCTAAGTAAAGGAAGGTAAGCGGGAAACCGCCTATTTATAGGTCATGACTTGAGCAACTATCAGGACCGTTGACATGATCCAACAAATGAGAAGTCGTCGGTTCGTGAACCAATGAGATAAACTCGGGAACCCAAATATCGCTTCACGCATCCATTGATGTACGAGGCGACACTTCGATAGCTGGACCTCATGACTCTCGCCCTCATCCTCACCCCACATGCCATCATTGCCACAACTCCCGAGAGGTGGCTAAATTAAAATTTTGAGGAAAAAGAAGGCATGTGTGTGGGCAAATCACGTTGAGGCACATTCGGGCATTTAACTCGACCATCGTAGGCACTCTAGCAAAATGAAGTTCAACATAAGTATGAGTTGCTAAGAGCCGCAGGGATCCTAAGTGCCCAAACATGCATCACCAGCTCAGACAAAGGCCAATAGAGGAATCTTTATATCTAGACATGGACCCATACAGAGTCTTCGATTGGGTGCAACTATTATGAACATTTCCTGACCCCCAATAGAATAGTGATGTGTGTCCCAGCATAGTGGAACTTCACTGAACAGAGGCAACGGAGCTTCGTCGCGCAAATGAGACATCATGCCCGACCTATCCTCAGAAACCCACAACAGGTCAGGCAACACATACCATAGATAGTAAAATTAAGGGACAAATGGAGCCAGCCAAAGAACTTGGAGACTTCCCATGTCAGCACCATCATTACCCATTGAAAGTAAGTATCAATGTGGCGTCCTCCTATTAAACCAGCTGTACGATATGTCCAGTCAACATAAAGGCGTGGAGGCTATCAGACTAGCCTCCATCCTATCACATCGCCCTCCACTTTTGTTAGCTCGAGGCACATAAAGATTGAATGTTTCCTCCCTATATGTCAGCTCGAGAGATAGGGGCATTAAATTTGACCCCATTTTCTAGTCCATTGCGGTCAGAAGCCCTATCACCCAGCTTCTCTAGCACGTTTCACCCATCACGACCTCAGGTATAAATACCCCTTCCCACTCGAGGAGAAGGTAAGCCAACATTGAGATAAAGAACTCATGTACAAGTATTACCAGACAGCTGACATAAGAATCGGAGACCATTACGCTAAGCATCCACCCCCGGTCACCCTCGCTCATTGGACTCGTTTGTTTGTGGTGTGCAGGTTTCCAACCATTGTCGCCAGACACGTGTACTGTTGCATTTTCGACATCAACAATTGAGTTGAAGACATTGGATTGAAGCATATGCCCCATTTAAATTGGCGTTCTTTTATGTTTTTGGAGGTTAAATTAGACCAACATACAAACTCACTTAAAATTTGAATCTCAAGTTTTCTCAAACTCTTATTTACCAAGCTTGTATAGTAGTCGCGGCCACTAGTTAAATAACGACAAAGCGACTAATATTGTTGGGGTTATTGATTTATCTCAAATAAAAAGGCTCTCATAAGTTGAGAAGGTAGCTAGAAGGTGCAATGAGATCGAAAGAAGAAGCTACTACTGTGCAGCTTTATTGAATTTTTACGAATTTCATATTATATCCCAAAAACAAGGATTAGGGCACATGGTTTTTTTAGACAAATAAAGAATATAAATAGTTACTAGTTGTATCGAAATTATTTATTGATTACAATGTACAAATTTGTGTATGGTGTAACTTATTTTGTTAAGTTTGACAAATAAAACTTATTACAACTCACGGTAAGCCTAAAAAATACATTGCAGAATGTAAACTGTCAATAAATTATTAATTGTACTAATAAAATGTATACCTTTTTAGAAAACTCGTTCACACCAAGCCTATGAAAAAAGTCACAAATAAATGAAAATTGCTACTATTATGATGATTGTGTACTATTGTTTCTTTAGCTACTATTATAAGTTTGTGACTTTCATCCAACTATTATGAGTGAAAGTTGCTGCTATTATAAATGATGATGATGTATTTATTTGTAGTATATTACTTTTTTGATGATTTATGTGCATGTGCTGAAAAATAGTTATGATGTTGTTCAGGAGTTAAGGGTGTGTGACCGTGACATCACGTGATGCATTTACAGGTGTGATCTAGTTACATAAATGACAAATAGAGCCTGAGAATGTGAACGTTGAGATCTGAAGGGTGAAGGACGAGCACTTTGAGCCAGCCTATGGAAGGTGACAAAATGCTATTGGGAGGAGGAATTCAGGGAGAATTCTCTAAGTCTAATAAGTGAAAAAATACCAAATGGAGCTAAAGTGTCAAAAGTCCTTACAATGAAAGTGAATGCCTTTATTTATAGAAAAGCTTCCATATGGGATCTACTTTAATTAATCCCTTGACTAATTGACAATGTACCATACGTAATGACACCTCAACAAGCTCGTTAAGGTTATAACGTCTAGTCATCGTTTACTATGACCATAACCGTGTGGGTCTACATATTTATGGGAAAGATTCTCATGTACGCTACTTTTGACATAGCATCATGTGTCAATTGTAGTGACCGCGAATCCGAGAAGGAAGAACACGGAGAGCACTCCACATCGACGAGTTATGAGGTATTTGTTTGGGACCCCTCTCGAGGAGTGTCCTAACAACAAAGCCCTTTCCCAAAATGGGAGGACGACACATCCACGACTCTCAAAGAGGTCATACTGGTGATGGGATATATTTTTTAGTACGACGTAACCTCGTCTAAATTCTACCAGATCACAGCCCCCAGAATGTTCTCAGGCAAGAGAACCACTTAATCTTTGTCATTTGACTTAATGGTTACAAGGATATGACTGAATATATAGACAGAATAAATAGTACAAGATAAACTTTATGTCGGTCGGTCGTTGACGTGGATCGAACAATTACATTGAAAAATCAAAACTGACACTTGGTAGTAAATTATAGGATTGACATGTATCACATTGACGAGTCAGAATCATAGAGATCAACCATATAATTGACGAAGGATGCGCCCATGTACAGATGTTAAAATTAATAATCACCTTTTCAAATTATAAATTTCGACCTGACTAAAACTTTTATACAAAGTGAGTAATTTAGTTACATAAAGTCATGCAGCTGTAGAGTAAGACACTAATTTATTTTTTAGATCCGTCGATTTTCGTAACATTGTTGGAACCTCTTCATCTTTCTGCCATGCAACTCATTTCCTCCTCTCCTTCCAATCCCATCATTTTTCAACGTGAATTCTTCATTTCTCGCTAAGCTCATGCAATGAAAACTCATGTTTATGTCGATGGAAGGTTTCTTTTGTTTGTTCTAATCCCGCCGGTATGTGTTGGTCAAACAGGGTAAGCTATTAGCGACATCCGTATGCATTTTATGAATTTGGATCCTTTCATATTCCTTGAAACAGTAGAAGTTTCAGTCCCGTCCATATTTAAAATGGACAGTCCAGATATAAAGTAGAAAAAATATAAAAAAAAAAAACTTAAGCATTATCTTATTACCTTAATATATGTGTCAATGTGATCCTGATCATCCGTTTTTACATGGATGGTCAGAATTTGAGCGACATCCTCACCTTCTCCCACAATGTGATCCTGATCATCCGTTTTTACATGGATGATCAGAATTTGAGCGACATCCTCACCTTCTCCGACTTTAAAACTTTAAGACAAACCGTGTGACGGCTAAAAAAGACGACCTCACCTTAGATAATGTCAATGAGAACTATATTAGTACTCCGTTGATTTCTCTTGTAGATAGAATCTAAATCCGTATTTTATAGACCTTGATCTGAAAATCGATGAAAGATTAGACTACTTTGGCTCCTTTTGAGATGTCGAGATGTCATTATTGCTGAAACCAATTTATTTATAGCTGATTTCAGACACTATTTATTGCTGCATTTAATACACTTTGCTGTAATGTACAAAATGGTAGTACATTTTTTTGTCTTGATTCACTTGGTTTTTTGTGTGGTTTGTCCATGGTTGTGGGCTCAGCTTTTACTGTGTTTTGTTGTTGGTTGGGAGCTTAAAATGCTCATGTGTCGATGTCCATGTTTTAGTCCTTTCGGGCTGTATTTATTTGGATGGATGAATAGTAAATGCCTTCGCCCTTTACCATTTTAATTGGGCTACTTGGCCATTTTTGCTAAATATTATTTAATCGGTCATTTTGCTGCACAAATGACTCAAATAAGTATATATGAGGTTGGCCCTACTTTAAATGTTCGGAAATTGACAAGAAATTATAAAAATATAAAAATGACCCGAAAACCTTTTATTTTAAAATAGCCAAAAATGGTTGAAGTAAAAAGTGATTTACAAAAATTATGCATGTATAAATAAGTTGTTTACATTATTTCAGCTATTTTTGCAAAAAATAAATAAAAAATAAAGTTCCATCCACTTTTACAGTTTGAGCTAAAAAATTGATTATTTTACTGTTTGAGTTGGAAAATCAACCATTACTGCATGTCTTCCTTAAATACATTAAAGGTCCATTTATCTACTTATATTTTTTGGGGCCACTTCATTAAAGGTCCGTTTATAAAAAAGTGATCTATCTATTAGGATTTGTGATTAGTATTGATGATAACTAGGTTATTTTTGAAAAATATAATAAAAATAGCTTTAAATTTGAAAAGCATCAAAACTAGCCACTTAAAAAGGAGGCACGCTTGTCAAAAATGATTTTGATGCTGAACAAAAAGTTCAGCAAAAAAAAGTTGCAGAAAACTATATGTATATGATATATTTCATATATATTGTATATATTACATATGTTATATATTGTATATACAATATGTTATATTGTCATTTTGTTTTCTTCTTAAAATTTAAGGTTTTTAAATTATATTTGTTGTATATTTAGTGTATTTATGGTATGTACTTAATTAGTATAGTTCACATTAGTTAGATTAGTGATAACAAGAATATTAGATGATATTTTTTTCATTATTTATTATATTGAATATAATATATTGTACAATAAATATAATTATATGATCGTTTCTTGAAATCTTAAATTTTATTAAAATAAAATTCATACAAACATACTCACAATCTCATACAATGAGATACACATACACATGTTTTTCAATACATTATTGTTTTGATGTTATTATGTGGGACGATAATGGTAAGTGGTGTACTTACCTAGATCTGGTAATCAACTAAAATATTAAGATTTATTAAATTAAATAATCTGATTAATTAAATTAATTAATTTAATTAACTAAAATAATAATTAATCAATTGAATAATTATATTGTTAGAGAAAATGACATAAATGGAGAAAGATAGAATGAATTGATGA
>QANY01012453.1:0-15639 GCA_003255025.1 Datisca glomerata | reverse complement strand
CTTGGGTCATGGAGTGCCTTTCTTCTCCCTCATACACAGTGAATATAAATGGTGAGCTGCATGGTTACTTTAGGGGTGCTAAAAGAATTAGACAAGGGGATCCAATCTCTCCTTGCATCTTTATCATCATCATGGAGGTCTTGACAGGGATCTTAAGCTTTGCAGCCAAACACTCAGAGTTCCAGTTCCATTGGAGGTGCAAAGAGCTTAACTTAGTCAATCTGTGCTTTGCTGATGACCTACTCTTATTCTGTAAAGGAGACAAAAACAGCGTGCATGTGCTTAAGGAAGCTTTGGCCATTTTCCAAGAGCTAACAGGGCTTCAACCAAATATTTCAAAGAGTCATTTGTTCTTATCAGGGTTGAGCCCAGAGATGTCTTCTATCATTCATGCTGAACTGAGTTTTACAGAAGGGTCTCTTCCAGTTAGATATCTTGGTGTCCCACTCATTACAACCAAGCTTACCAAATCAGATTGTCAAGGTTTGGTTGACAGACTCACTTTGAGAATCAGGTCTTGGGAATCAAAGTATTTGTCTTATGCAGGAAGACTCCAACTTATCAAGAGTGTCCTTATGGATATGGTCAACTTTTGGAGTGGTCTCTTCATTCTCCCTAAAAAAGTGGTGAAGACAGTCCGATGCCTGGTAAGAAATTTTCTATGGAATGGCCAAGATACTAAAGCTTCAGGGGCCAACGTAGCTTGGGCAGACCTTTGTTTTGACAAGGTACAAGGTGGGTTGGGCTTGGGGATTTGGTTCTAGCTAATGAAGTTGCTATAGCCAAACACTTATGGTTCTTGCTACTCCCTTGTAAAAGATCACTTTGGAAAGATTGGTGTCAAACACACCTAATCAGAAAGAGTTCAATTTTCTTGGTTTCCATTCCTTCTAACCCATCTTGGGTTTGGAGAAAGCTTCTCAAGCTCAGGAGCAAATTTCTGCCCTTTTGCTCTATAACTATTGGAGATGGTACTACTGTGAAGCTTCTTACAGATAATTGGCATCCTCTAGGTGTCCTTTGGGCCAGATTTGGGCAAAGACTTTTGTCAGGAACTTCTTGGACTATGGACTCTATGGTGAGTGTTGTCATTCAAGACAATCAATGGCATTGGCCAACTTCAAACACCTTTGAGTTTCTTGAGATTAGAAGTGTTCCAATTCCTCCTCCCCAAGCTCAACGACAAGATGTTTGGAAATGGAGTTCAAGTCAGAATGGAGATTTCTCCCTTTGTCTAACCTATAAGGCACTGTGCCCTACAAGACAACCGGTTAAGTGGGCAAAGGTGATATGGTTTTCTAAACACATCCCAAGGTGCAGCTTTATCTCTTGGTTGGCTTTGAAAAAAAAACTTTCCACTAGAGATAGGGTTGCACAATGGGACCAAACACCAGGGTTTTGTTCTAATTGTGTGTGTTGTGTTGGCTACCAGGAGACACATGAGCATCTTTTTATCAATTGTTGTTATGCAGCCAGAGTATGGGCCACACTTGTGAACAAATATGATCTACACTGCCAGGTTAGGGATTGGGATCAGTTTGTAGATTGGATGCTAGCTAATGCAAAATGGAAGTCACTCAAAGAAGTCCTAGTTAAGCTAGCTTTTACTTCCTTCATCTATTATATATTGAGAGAAAGAAATGCAACGATTTTTTAAGGCAAAATCAGAGATTCTAAGATCCTAACTGAAGCTATTTCACAATTAGTCAGATTAAGGCTTTGGGATTCGAAGTGTTTTGGCACTAATGATACTAATCTACGTTTAGTGGATAGATGGGGTCTTAACCCAAGCATTTTGTAAACCTTGGCTGTCTTATGAAGCATTGATATCTAATTTCAGCACTTTACATATTACCAGTTTAATTTACGTGCAAATCTTAAACCTCTAATCAGGCTCTAATTTTGTATTTCCTGGGGTATGCCCCTTGTACATGTGTAAGTATCTTTTGGTTTATACAATTTGTTTACCAAAAAAAAAAGCCTACACAATATGATGGCTAATCTCAGAAGGGTCAGTCAACATGACACCATTGTGATCTTCAAGCTGATTAATTTTAGCTCTAGACGTATTTTTCCTCAATTTTTGGAAAAAATAGGAGGTGTTTTGATCCCCCAAACTCAGCCATTGCACTCTAGAATTTTGCCCCAAGAAGCTCTCCTCGGCGTTTCTAAGCTCAATGAAGTCATTATAAGCTAATTTTTCCTCGGTTTGGAGAGAAGGATTAGAAGGGTCAGAAGCAAGAGCACTTTGTATAGCACTCAATTTAGTCCTTGCTAGCTGAACTTTAGCTGAAATATCATTGCAAGAGGCCTGATTAAAGCTCCTGAGAGCTTTCTTAACTTATTTGAGCTTAGAAGTCAGCTTAAACATGGCTGAACCCCTCACCTCAACTCCCCATGCTCTTTCGACCACCGGCCAAAAACCCTCTCTATCAATCCAAAAATCAAAGATTCTGAAGCAAGTCTTAGGTCTGGCATTGCTTCCACCCCCCTCAATAATGATGGGGCTATGATCAGAAGCACCCGAAGAATGAAAAGTGCAAGTAGAAGAAGGGAAAAAATCTAACCACAAAGAGTTGATTAAAGCTCTATCCAATTTTTTCATGATATAGGTACCATCATCAAGGCGATTACTCCAAGTGAATTGGCAGCCACTATAAGGGTGGTCCTCCACTTCGATTCTGAATAAGCACTCTCCAAACTCCCTCATTCCAGTGTCTCATTCAAACCTGCCTCCTACCTTCTCATTAGGGTGTAAAGATTCATTAAAGTCACATGTGATAATCCAAGGGGATTGAGCACACTTTCCATGGTGCTGAACAAGGCTGTTCCAAAGCTCAATTCTCTCAGAGCTAGAGTTTGAAGCATACACAAAAGAAGCAAAGAAAACCATTCTTGAGAGTCTCAAAGTGATTTTACAGAAAATAGTCTGATTGGGCTAAAGATAGACTCCACCTCAAGCATTTCTGGATCACAAGCAACCCAAATCCTCCCTCCTTGAGAAAAATAATAATTAGCTAGAATCTTCCAATTAGGGAACACACTTTGAGCAATTGAAGAAAACTTAGGGAATTTCACCTTAGTTTCCACCAAAGAGCACAAATTCAGTTGAAAGCCTCTACACAACTTCCTGACCTCCGCTTTCTTGAGATTACTATTGAAGCCTCTCACATTCCAAGTGGCAAGATTAATCATATAGATGGATCAGGCAGTGGGTTACCCCACCTTTGATAACCAATTTCCCCTTCACCTTACTAGGGTGAGGGGTACCTTTCCCTTTCTTCTTCAGCTTCTTCTTGCAGCTCTTAGAATCTTGGCCCACAGAATTAGGAGCCACAGGGGTGAGGGACTCGTTATCTTCATTAGTACCCATTTTCATCTCCTCCTCACCATGGGGAGCCTCTTCTTTGGGTGGGAGCATGGCTATAGATCTATCCAAAGAACTACGCTCCAAATCATTGAAACTTGGCACAATAAGCTTTTATCTGCTGAAGGAGACTTTCTCCCAAATTTCTTTTTTGTGACCACTGTCCATCCTTCTCCTGAATCAGATTCAGTGGGAGTGGTAATGGATATGATGGGGGGGTTAATGGTGGCAATGGGAATTATAGGGAGCTTGGGGGTTGATATTTTAGTGGGGCTAGGAGATGGAGATGAGGTCTCTTTGGGGGAGTGGGGAGGGGGGAGTATCTGGTTGATTAGGGGCTTGAGGGGGAAGGGAAGGTTTAGGTTTATGGACTAAGGGAACCGCATTACAATCATGGCCAAAGATGTTACACTTGTGGCATCTTTTAGGTAGAGCTTTATATTCAAATTGGACATTAATAGGGAACCACCCATCCAATCCAAGATCAATATCAAAGTGCTTAACCACCCTAGTTTGGGTAGTGATTTCAACACAAACTCGAGCATACTCATATTTACCTCCTTTGGCTGTCCACGGGTCAGTATAGAGAGGAGTACCAACAGCACTAGCAATGTGCCCCAAGGCCTCTGCTGACCTTAGTTCAAGGGGAACATTCCAGAGCCTAACCCAAATAGGGATCTTAGAGACGTTCTCCTTGCAAAATTTGACATTAGGCTGCCATTTTTGGAGAATAATGGGCTTACCAAGTAAGAACCAAGGTCCAGCTTCAAGAACAGCATCTCTAGCTTCAATAGAGTCAAATTTGAAAAAGAAGACATCCTTGTTGGTTGAGACCTCAACTAAACCTTTTTTGCCCCATAATTGCATGGAAATAGTCTTAACCAAATGCAAAGGAGAGGACTTACCCACAAAGAAGCCCACAAGACAACTTTCCCATTTTACAAAGCTTTCTTTGGATATGCAACCTGGTAGCATGACTGTAATTCTTTCTTCTTCAAATATTGTGGTTTCTTCATAAGCCAAGTGAAGCTTTTGCCCCTGATTTTGCTTAACTTTTTCAGCCCAAGATCCCTTAGGAGTAGGGTTACTAGTTGGGGCAGCTTTACAAAGTTTCTCATAGATACCATTGTTCTCCAAAGGGAGAGGGGGAGGGATCTCTCTACTAATTCCTTGAGTAAAAGGATAAAGTTCAAGATCTTGGACCACAGCATTATACTCAGGGAAATTACCTTGTTGACCACTAGTCAAAGGCTCACCCATGGTTAGGGTAAGATTGGCTTGATTAGGGGTAATTGGTGGATCAAGCAAAGGCTTAATTTGGAGCTCACTAGGGCAAGCTTCTTTATCTATTTTGGTGACATTAGGACAGCCCTTTGCAGGTGAAGGACGTCCTTTTTCTTGTTGTCCACTAGTCAAAGGCTCAACCAAGGTTAGGGAAAGGTTAGATCTACTAGGGGTAAGAGGTTGGTCAAGCAAAGGCTGAATTTGGGTCTTTAAAGGACAAATAGCTTTTCCTATTTTGGTAAAAGTAGGACACCTTTTTGCAGATGAAGGACAGCCCTTTTCAGGTGTAAGAGCTGCCAGCTGAGGGAAGGACAAGTCCTTTTCCTTAAAACTTGGAAAGCTGTCTGGCTTTTCCTTAAAACCTGGATCTGTGTCTGGCACCCTTTGGACCGCTGGTTTTGGGGCTGCATTGGCTTGAATCACACCTAACTCCGGTGTATTGAAGCTTTCTTCACCGTGAACAGCTGAAGCTTCAAACCCTTGCTTTCTGAATGATTAGGGATCACAAGGCCACCTTGATTGGACACGTGAAAAACAGGAGGCAGATTCTTTGTTTTTTCTTTAAACAACTTATTCAAAGCTTTGATGGACCCTTTGCTAAGCATGCTGCCAAGCTTAGACGAGCCACTATCCCTCTTACCTAACCCACCATTAAAGCTTGAACTTACACCTTGGGGAGGAACATTCTTGGCAGAACCAAAAGGAGCTTCTATGGACCCACCCTTTGTCAAGTAACATTATCCACTAACTTTTCAGCTTTGGGAGAGCTGAAAGTCGAATCTTTGGTCTTATCTTCAACATAAAGGCTTTCACCTACCAGGAGAACATTCTTTCCACCATTCTCTGGAAAATCCAGAACTGAATCTTCTTCTTTTTCACCCCAAAAACTCACCATTGTTGATTTTTGGGGAAGCTATACTATAAAGTGCTTCTCCTCCCAAAAAATTACCTTCTATAACTTCTGGGTTTTCCAGCATGGAACTTCCACCTCCATTAAACTTTAGAACAACTTCCTGAGACGTAGAATTCATCTTGCCCGAACTTTTCTTACTGATCTTTGAAACTTGCTGAGTCTTGGCTTCAGAGTATGCATCATTCACCATTTTCGAAACTATACTCAGCTCCTCCGAAGGAGAAGCAAAAGAAAACCCTCACCTGGTTTCTAGAGAGAAGGGAGAGCTTCTCTCTCTAGAGGGGAGAGCTTCTCTTTCTGAATTTGGAGTATTGTCATCATTTTAGGTGCTTCTAGAGCCATACGAAGTCAAAAAGACCTAATGGGACGTGTTTAGGCCCAAACTAGATGAACTTGGCTCTTTTGGACATGACATGAACTCGAACTGACTTTTGACACTCAATACATATTTGGGATGAGATTTGGAGTGTTACGGTTTTTTTAGATGCTTCTAGTGCCATATAGAGTCAACAAGACCCAAATGGATGTGTTTTTGCCAAACTAGGTGAACTTTGCTAAACTTGGATCTTTTGGGCATGGCCTGCACTTGAACTGACTTTTGACACTCAATGCACGTTTGGGATAAAAATTTTGAGTGTTGTGATCGTTTTACGTGTTTCTAGAGCCAAATGGAGTCAAAAGGTCCCAGTCGGACATGTTTGGCCCCAAACTAGATGAACTTGGTTCTCTTGGGTGGCATGCACTCGAACTGACTTTTGGCACCCAATACACGTTTGGGATAAGAACTTGGAGTGTTGTAGTCGTTTTAGGTTCTTCTATTTCCATACAGAGTCAAAAGGCCCAATGGGATGTGTTTTGGGCCAAACTAGACAAACTTGGCTAAAGTTGGATCTTTTGGGCATGGCATACACTTGAATTGACTTTCAACACCCAATACATGTTTGGGTTAGAATTTGGAGTGTTGTGGTCATTTTAGGTGCTTCTAGCGACATACGGAGTCAAAAAGACCCAATGGGACGTGTTTAGGCCCAAACTAGATGAACTTGGCTAAACTTGGCTCTTTTGGGAAAACTCGAACTGAGTTTTGACAACCAATACACGTTTGGGATATAAGAATTTAAAAATTTGTGGTCGTTCTAGGTGCTTCTACTGGCATACGGAAGTAGAAAACACAAAGGAGGTTAGGGCAAAACTTGATGAAGTTGGCTAAACTTGAATCTTTTATGAATGGCATTTACTCGAACTGACTTTCCCAACGCAATATTTATTGGGGGTTAGAGCTTAGAGTGTTTTGGTCGTTTTAGGTGCTTTTAGTGCCACACGGAGTCAGAAAGCCTCAAATGGGACGTGTTTAGGCCAAACTAGATGAACTTGGCTAAACTTGAATCTTTTGGGCATGAAATGCACATTAACTGACTTTTGACACCAAATATATGTTTGGGATAAGAACTTGGAGCTTTTTTTATGTTTTAGGTGCTTCTAATACCATACGGAGTCAAAAAGTCCCAATGGCACGTGTTTAGACCCAAACTAGATAAAGTGGGCTAAACTTGGTAGTTTTGGGCATGACATGCACTCGTACTGACTTTTGACACCCAACACACAATTGGGTTAAAAATTTGGAGTGTTTTTTCGTTTAAGGAGCTTCTAATGCCATACGGAGTCAAAAAGTCACGATATGACGTGTTTATGCCCAAAGTAGATGAACTTGGCTAAACGTGGATCTTTTGGGCATGGCCTGCACTGGAACTGACTTTTGACACCCAATACACGTTTGGGAAAAGAATTTTGTGTGTTGTCATCGTTTTAGGTGCTTCTTCTTCCATACGGAATCAAAAAGTCCAAATGGGACATTTTTGGGCCCAAACTAGATGAACTTGGTTAAACTTGGCTCTTTCGGGCATGGCATATACTTGAACTAACTTTTGACACCCTAAACATTATTGGGATCAGAATTTCAAGTGTTAGTGTCATTTCAGGTGCTTCTAGTGCTGTAAAGAGTAAAAAAGACCCAATTGGACGAGTTTAGAGTCAAACTAGATGAACTTGTCTAAACATGGATATTTTGGGCATGGCATGCACTCGAACTAACTTTTAACAACTAATACACATTTGGGATATAAGAATTTCGAGTGTTGTGGTTATTTTAGGTGTTTCTAATGCCATTCAAAGTAAAAAAACACCCAATGCGAAGTGTTTAGGCCAAACTAGATGGCTAAACTTGGATCTTTTGGGCATGGCATGCTCTTTTTTTTGTAAATAAAAAAAAAGATACAATGGGATGTGTTTTGGGAAAAACTAGATAAACTTGGCAAAACTTCACTTGATATGAACCTCACCGTCGCTTTGTGATGAAACCCGATAACAATGATGGTTCAAGAACTTAAGGATCAATTTTAGGGAAGAAGAAACCCTGACCCGTTTTCTATGACACAAAGAGAACCTTAGGTTAAGACCTATGACCCAAAATGATGCTTCGAAAAGAACCAAAGGTATGGTTTAGATGCCACACTCAAGAACAATAAGGAAAAGTGAGTGATAAGTCTAGGTTTTAGACACCACAAAAATATTCTTGATAAGTCTGAAATGTTCTAAGAAGAACCAAAGAGAAAACTCTCACAAAGAAATTATATTGATCCCAGTTTTTTTAATAAATTGTGAAACAATGCTTAAATAGAAAAAACTAGAAGCCTAAAGAGTTCTAAACTGTAAAAATAACCTAAACTAAATTTAAAAAATAAAGAAATATAAATTGCAATAAATAAGAAACTTATAATCCACCCAAAAGACTCTTATTGGCTGTCAACTTCCTAGTGTCTTGCTTCCTTGTCATCCTTTAAAATGTCATGTCATGCTCCATGTGGACTGCCATATTGAATGCCACATCATGCTCCAAGTGTAATGCCATGTAGGATGCCTTTCCATGAAGGCTGCCATGTTGGATACCACATCATGCTCCATATCGGCTGCCATGTTGGATGCCATGTCATGATTCATGTAGGATGTCATGTTGGATGCCACATCATGCTCCATGTAGGCTGTCATGTCGGATGCCATGGCTTGCTCCATGCAGGCCATCACACTCCACGTCATGCTCCACATCATACTCCTATTGAGTGCTTTAGCCATTCTATTTTCTCTGAGTTTGTGCAACCAGATCCTCATCATTCCCTCCCTCTTGAGAAAGATTTATCCTCAAATCCTCATCTACATCAAACAGAGACAAGTCAGTCACATTAAAAGTAACACTTATATTGTACTCACTGAGAAGATCTAGCTTGTAGGCATTATCATTGGCCTAAACACGTCCAATTGGGTCTTCTTGACTCTGTAAGATAGTAAAAGCACCTAAAAGGATGACAACACTCCAAATTATTATATCCCAAACGTGTATTTGTTGTCAAAAATCAGTTCGAATGCATGCCTTGCCCAAAAGATCCAATGTTAAGGATCAACCTGCACACTAAGTTCCAAGGATTCAACATCTTAAAGATGAGCATAATCAAGAAGGCAGGAGCAAGTTCAAGAGGTTTCTAGTCTAACTAGCATGCCTCAAGGACCAATAACAAGGTCACGGTCTAAGAAGCTTCAACAAGCTTTAATCCACCATTTTCAAGGTTTAGTCAATTCAGCTAGTGAAGGTCTACAAGGACATCAAAGCTTAAGGATAAGTGTAGCACGAGTCCAGTACAACTTGGTTGAAGTCAACGTTACTAATGGGTTGAATTAAGTATATAATGGGCCATTTTTGTGTTACCTATTTGGCTGAACGAAATTTGACTTTATTTAGAGTCCATTAGTTTTATTTAGCTTGATATAGTCCATTCTTAATTATTTTTTTAAAATATAATTAGGTTAGTTTCCTATTCTTAAGTTTTAGGATTTTAGGAAACCATTGTAAATACTATAAATATGCCTTGCTAGAATGTTTTAAGGGTGCATAATTTTAATTTAAGAAAAATCAAAAGGTTGATTTTCTTTTATCTTTGTGTTCTTGAGTAGAATACATGCTTTAAGAACACATTCAAGTAAATTGATCACCTTCTTGTGGAGTGTTTCAAAACTGAAATTCAGAAACAAGTTTTATTTATTCTAGTTCTTGATCATCTATCTAAGAAATCTGTTTTTCTAGCCTTTTCTAGATCAGGTTGTATCTCTTTAAAATTCTGTTTCTTTAATTCTGATTTCTTGCGTTTTTCTTGTTCTTTTGGATTCAATTTTGGGTTTATAATTGTAGTTCAAGAAAAAAAAGAAGAAAATTCATGCAAAAAGAGAGCACGTATAAAAAAACGAAGAAGAAGAGAGAATTTCGTTCGAAAAAAAAGAAGGGAACGAAAATAGTTACTTTCCTAATTCTAGGAAGATATTTGTTTCTAAATTTGTTACTTTCCTAATTCTAGGAAGTTCTTTATTTTTAAATTCCTTACTTTCTAAATTGGTCACTTTCCTAATTTTTTTTTACTTTCCTAAATTCTCTACTTTCTTAAATTCACTACTTTCCTAGATTAGTCTCTTTCCTAAATTCATTTTCCTAAATTAGTTACTTTCCTAAGTTCTTTACTTTCCTAACTTCATTACTTTCCTAAAGTTAGTTACTTTCCTAAATTCTTTACTTTCCTAACTTCAATACTTTCCTAAAATTAGATACCTTCCTAATTTCATTACTTTCCTGAAATTTGTTAGTTTCTAAATTTGTTACTTTCTTAAATTCGTTACTTTCCTAAATTCATTACTTTCCTAAATTTGTTTCCTGTTCAACTTGTTTTGAAAATTTCAGTTTTGAAATTCTACACTATACAAGCTATTTGTATTGTTTTAAAATTGTGATTCACCTAAGAATATGAAAGAATAAACTAGAGTGATGTGAGGAAAACCATGAGTGAATTTGTTTTTTTTTTTTAGTTAAACATGAGTGACCCCCATCTTTTGAGGGTAAACACGTGAGGGAGTGCTTGTGAGGTCCTTGAATTATTTTTGTTTCTTACATTCTATTGCAGTAATGTCAAACCAAAGTGGAGATAATGATGTTGGTCATGTTCTTGATGCTATGCTACGTGAGGCTCAACGAGGAGAGTTTACATATTTTAATCAGAATATGAAAGCCATGAGGGATGCATTAGAGTGTATGGATGCAAGGTCGCATTAGAGTATATGATGGTTCAAAGGGAAAGACAGATTCGATCTACATAGAAAAATCCAAACTCGAAGAGCCTAAAGGGAGAAATAGAGACATTAAGTGTTGGAAGTGTCAAGGTGTAGGTCATATTAGCAAGGAATGCCCTAATAGGAGAACTATGACCCAACGAAATGGTGAGATAGTGACTGATGAAGACGAGGGTAACAATGAAAGCGATGAGGAGGAGATGCCTGAGCTAGAGTGTTGTAGTGAAGGGAGCATTGAAGAACCGATTAGGGGTGATGTGTTGGTTACAAGACGTGCTCTTAACACCCAATTGAAGGAGGCTTGTCATGAGGAGCAGCGAGAGAACTTGTTCCATACAAGGTGTCATGTTAAAAAGCAAGGCATGTAGTGTGATTATCGATGGTGGGAGTTGCACTAATGTGGTGAGTACAATCTTGATAAATAGATTGGGGCTGTCTACTACACTACACCCACGGCCATACAAGCTTAAGTGGCTTAATGATTGTGGTGAGGTCAAGGTGAATAGGCAATCTATTATCTCATTTTCAATTGGTAAATATCATGACGAGGTGTTGTGTGATGTCGTTCCTATGAATGCTGGAGATATTTTGCTTGGTAGACCGTGGCAATTTGATAGGAGAGCTATGCATGATGAGTACCTCAATAGGTATCCATACTAATACCTCTTCCCTCAAAAGAAGTGTATGAAGACCAATGTAAAATGGAAAGGATGAGAGTGGAGGCTGAAAAGAAAGAAAAGGAGAGCAAGAAAAGTGCTTTAGAGAGTGAAAACAAAAGGTGTGAAAAAAGAGCGAAAAGAGAAAGGAGAGAAAAGTGCAAAGAGTGCGAGTTTAGTAGCCAAGGCAAGTGAGGTTAGACATGCATTGTACTCCAATCGGCCAATATTTGCACTCTTGTACAAAGGGGCTTACTTTGTAACTAATGAACTTAACCCCTCTTTGCCTAGTTTGTTTGTTGAACTTTTACAGGAGTTTGAAGACATGTTTCTTGAGGAGATGCCAAGTGGTTCACCACCAATTAGAGGCATAGAACATCAAATTGACTTCATTCCTGGAGCTTCCATACCCAATAGGCCAGCATATAGAACAAATCCAAGTGAGACAAAGGAGATCCAAAAACAAGTGGAAGAGTTGCTAGCTAAGGGGTATATGAGGGAGAGTCTAAGTCCTTGCTCGGTTCCTGTTATTCTTGTGCCAAAGAAGGATGGAACATGAGAGATGTGTGTGGACTGTCGAGCCATCAATAAAATCACTGTAAAGTATCGTCACCCTATTCCTAGGTTAGATGACATGCATGATGAATTATATGATTCTTGTTTGTTCACTAAGATAGACTTGAAATTTGGTTATTATTAAATTCGAATGAATATTGGAGATGAATGGAAAACAGCATTTAAGAAAAAGTATGGGTTGTATAAGTGGCTTCTTATGCCATTTAGTCTTACTAATGCCCCTAGCACATTCATGAGATTGATGAACCATGTGTTACGTGAGTACTTGGGAAAGTCTGTTGTTGTTTACTTTGATGTTTCTCTTTTACTCTAGGTGCTTAGATGATCATATCATGCATGTGCGTCAAGTACTAGAAATACTTAGGCTAGAAAAGTTGTATGCTAACCTTAAGAAGTGTAGTTTTTGCACGGAAATGGTTAATTTTCTTGGTTTTGTAGTGTCTAGTCAAGGTATTGAGGTTGATGAGGATAAGGTAAGAGCCATTAAGGAATGGCCAAGACCTAAGAATGCTAGTGAGGTGAGGGACTTTCATGGGCTTGCTGGTTTCTATAGGAGATTCATTAGGAATTTTAGCACTATAGCCGCACCTTTGAATGAGTTAGTTAAGAAAAATGTTGGTTTTGTTTGGAGTGAGGCATAATAACATGCATTTATTGATCTTAAGGATAAATTGTGTGTTGCACCTTTGCTTGCTTTACCTAACTTTGAAAAAACTTTTGAGATTGAATGTGATGCTAGTGGCATAGGAATTGGAGCTTTTTTGATGCAGGACCAAAGACCACTAATGTACTTTAGTGAGAAGTTAAGTGGGGCAGCCTTGAAGTATCCAACATATGACAAGGAATTATATGCTTTGGTTGGAGCTTTGCAAACATGGCAGCATTATTTATGGCCTAGGGAGTTTGTGATACACACTGACCATGAAAGTCTAAAGCATTTAAAGGGTCAAGATAAGCTGAACCGTAGGCATGCTAAATGGGTGGACTTCATTGAAACATTCCCATATGTGGTTATGTATAAGCAAGGTAAAGAGCATGTAGTTGCGGATGCATTATCCGGAAGATATACTCTACTAAATTTTCTTAGTGCTAAATTGTTGGGTTTTGAGCATATTAAGGAGTTGTATAAATATGATGTTGATTTTGGTGAAATATATGCATCTTGTGATCATGGGGCTGTTTCGGATGATTTTTACTTGTTTGATGGTTTCTTGTTTAAGAGAAACAGGTTGTGAATTCCTAAGTGTTCTATGAGGGAATTGTTGATTAAGGAAGCACATGGAGGAGGCTTAATGGGGCATTTTGGGGTAAATAAGACCTATGAGATGCTGTTAGCATATTTCTTTTGGCTTCGTATGAAACATGATGTGCATAAGGTTTGTGAGCACTGCATTACATGTAGAAAAGCTAAGTCTAGGTTAAAACCACATGGGTTGTATACACCACTACCTGTTCCTAGTGAACCTTGGACAGATTTGTCTATGGATTTTGTGCTTGGATTGCCTAGAACTAGGAAAGGCCGTGATAGTATCTTTGTCGTGGTTGATAGATTTAGTAAGATGGCTCATTTTATACCATGTCATAAAACTGATGATGCTAAGTCGATTGCTGATTTATTTTTCAAAGAAGTTGTGCGATTACATGGCATACCTAAGAGCATTGTTAGTGACAGAGATGTTAAGTTTTTGAGTCACTTTTGGCGTGTGTTATGGGGAAAGTTAGGAACTAAGTTATTGTTTTCAACTACTTGTCACCCTCAAACTGATGGGCAAACTGAGGTAGTTAATAGGACGTTGATTACTTTACTTAGGGCAATCATAGAAAAGAACATTAAGACATGGGAGGATTGTTTTCCATTTGTGGAGTTTGCTTACAATATGTTTGTTCATAGCACTATTCATTGTCCTCTATTTGAGATTGTTTATGGATTTAATCCGCTCACTCCTATTGTTTCACCTAAACACGTCCCATTGGGTCATTTTGACTACGTATGACACTAAAAGCACCTCATTAGCCAAAGAGAGGGAGAGAGATAGAGAGAGAGGGAGTGAGTGAGGGTGAGAGAGAAAGGGAGGGAGAGAGTCACAAAGAGAGAGAGAGAGAAACAGAGAGAGAGAGAATGAGAGAGAGAAAGTGGGAGAGAGAGAGAGGAAGAGAGAGACAGTGAGAGGGAGTGAGAGAGAAAGGGAGGGAGAGGGACAGATGGAGAGAGAGAGAGAGAGGGAGAGGGAGAGTGAGGGAGAGTGAGGGAGGGAGAGAGAGAAAAGGGGAAAGAGAAAGAGAGAGAGTGTGTGAGAGAGGGAGATAGAGAGAGAGTGGGAGAGAGAGAGGGAGCGAGAGAAAAGGAGAGAGAGAGAGGGAGAGGGATGGGGAGGGAGGGAGATAGTGGGACACATAGAGGGTGAGAGAATGAGATAGAGAGAGAGTGAGTGAGAGAAAGGGAAGGAGAGAGAGAGAGAGAGATAGAGTGAGAGAAAGTGAGAGAGAAGGAGAGAGAGACAGATAGAGAGGGAGTGAGAGAGGGTGAGAGAGAAAGGGAGGGAGAGAGACACAAAGAGAGCAAGAGAGAAAGAGAGAGAGAGAGAGAATGAGAGAGAGAAAGTGGGAGAGAGAGGAAGAGAGAGACAATGAGTGGGAGTGACAGTGGATGAGAGCGAAAGGGAAGGTGAGCGACAGAAATAGAGAGAGAGTGAGTGAGAGAGAGAGAGACACACACAAAAAAGAGAGAGAGGGAGAGGGAGAGTGAGGGAGAGTGAGGGAGGGAGAGAGAGAAAGGGTGAGAGAGAAAGAGAGAGAGATCCTAGTTTAGCCAAGTTCATCTAGCTTGGCCCTAAACACGTCCATTTGGCTCTTTCGACCTCCGTGTGGCACTAGAAGCACCAAAACAACACAACACTCAAAATACTTATCCCAAACGTGTATTGGGTGTCAAACGTCAGTTTGAGTTCATGTCATGCTCAAAAGAGACAAGTTCAGCCAAGTTCATCCAGCTTGGGCCTAAACATGTTAAATCGGGTCTTTTGACTCCGTATGGCACTAGAAGGACCTAAAACAACCAAAACACTCCAAATTCTTATCCCAAACGTGTATTGGGTGCAAAAAGTCAGTTCGAGTGCATGTCGTGCCCAAGAGAGCCAAGTTCACCTAAAATGACCAAAACAATCCTAATTCTTATCCCAAACATGTACTGAGTGTCAAAAGTCAGTTCCAGTGCATGCCATGCCCAAAAGATCTAAGTTTAGCCAAGTTCATCTAGTTTTGTCCTAAACACGTCTCATTGGTTCTTTTTGACTTCGTATGACACTAGAAGAAAAGTATGACCAAAACACTCTAAATTCTTATCCCAAACGTGTATTGGGTGTCAAAAGTCAATTCAAGTGCATTCCATGCCCAAGAGATCCAAGTTTTGCCAAGTTCATCTAGTTTCACCCTAAACACATCTCATTAGGTCTTTTCGACTCTATATGAAAGTAGAAGGATCTAAAACAACCACAACAATCAAAATTCAAATCCTAAATAGGTATTGGGTGCCAAAAGTTAGTTTGAGTACATGCCATGCCCAAAAGAACAGGACTTTTCTGAAGGTTAGGCTGAAGCCCAGATAGAGCCTCAAATAAGATTAAACTAAAGACACTAAACCTTCTCTTAGTGAGAGAAACTCTCCCCTCTCTCTAGAATTC
>QANY01012428.1:62500-145642 GCA_003255025.1 Datisca glomerata | reverse complement strand
TTATCTCTCTCTCTCCTTATCAAATTCTCTCTCACAGTCTCACTCACCCGCTCTCTCTCAGTCACTCTCTTCTCTCTCGTTCTCTGTCCCTTTCTCTCTCAGTCTCTCTCTTCTCACTCACACTCTCTCTCAAGTTCTCTTTCAGTCTCTCTCTTCTCTCTCTCTATCTTCTCTCTCTATCTCTCCCCTTCACTCTCTCCCTCCCTCCCTCTCTCTCTTTCTCTCTCACTATCTCTCCGTCTCTCCCCCTCTCTCCATCTATCTCACTCCTTATCTCTCTCTCCCCTTATCAAATTCTCTCTCACACTCTCACTCACCCGCTCTCTCTCAGTCACTCTCTTCTCTCTCGTTCTCTGTCCCTTTCTCTCTCAGTCTCTCTCTTTTCACTCACACTCTCTCTCAAGTTCTCTTTCAGTCTCTCTCTTCTCTCTCTCTATCTTCTCTCTCTATCTCTCCCTTTCTTTCACTCCCTCTCTCTCTCTCCCACTCTCCCTCTCTCACACATTCTCTCACTCTCTCTCACTCTCACTCTCTCTATATCTCTCTTTCTGTCTCTCTCACTCTCTCTTCTCTCTCTCATCCTCTCCTTCTCTTTCTCTCTGTGAATCTCTGTGAATCTCTCTGATTTTCTCTCTCTTTTTCTCTCTCCCTCTCACTAGCTCTCATTCCCTCTTTCTCTCTATCTATCTCTCTATGTCTCTATCTATCTATCTCTCTCCATCTCATTCCCCGCTCTCTCCTCTCTCTCACTGTATCTCTCTCCCCTCTCTCTCTCACACTCTCTCCCTCTCTCATTCTCTCTTACTCTTCTCTTCTCTCTCACTCTTTCTATATCATTCACTATTCTCTATCCCTCTCTCTCGCTATCTCTGTTTCTCTCTCTCTATCTCATTCTATATCATTCAGTATTCTTCTTTTCTCTCTCACGTGCTCTCTCTCTCTCCCTCATTCTCTCTCTATGTGTCTCACTCTTCTCACTCTCTCTCTCACTCTCACTCTGTCTCCCTCTCTCTCACTCTCTCACTCTCACTCTCTCTCTTGTTTCTCTCTCTATCCTCTTTTTCTCTCTCTTTCTCTCTCTTGCTCTCTACCTCTCTCCCTCCCTCTCTCTCCCTCTCTCTCTCTTCTCTCTTACTCTCTCGCTGTCCCTCTCTCTCGTTATCTCAGTCTTCTCTTTGCTCTCGTTCTCTCTATCTCATTCACTCTTCTACGTCCCTCTCTCTTACTCTCTCTGTCTCTCTCTATCTCTTTCGGTATCTCTTTTCTCTCTCGCTAGCTCTCTCTCTCCCTCTCTCTCCCTCTCTCTCCCTCTCTCTGTCCTTCTCTCACTCTCCCTCCCTCTCTCTCATTCTCTCACTCTCCCTCCCTCCCTCTCTCTTTCTCTCTCACTATCTCTCCCTCTCTCCCCCTCTCTCTCCATCTATCTCACTCCTTATCGCTCTCTCTCCTTATCACTCTCTCACACTATCACTCACCCACTCCCTCTCAGTCACTCTCTTCTCTCTCACTCTCTGTCCAATTCTCTCTTAGTCTCTCTCTTCTCACTCACACTCTCTCTCAAGTTCTCTTTCAGTCTCTCTCTTCTCTCTATCTTCTCTCTCTATCTCTCCCCTTCACTCTCTCCCTCTCTCTCCCTCTCTCCTTCTCTCACACACTCTCTCCCTCTCTCTCCCTCTCTCCCTCTTTATCTCTTTCTTCACTCTTCTCTCTCTCTCCCTCTAACTCTATCTCTCCCTCCCTCTCTTTCTCTATCTCTCTCTCCCCTTCTCTCTATCTCTCTACTATCTATCTATCTACAATCTATCTCTTTCTCTATCTCTCTCTCTATCCCTCTCTCTGTCTCCCTCTCCCCCTCACTCTCTCTCACTCTCACTCTCTCTCTATATCTCTCTCCTTCTTTCTCTCTCACTCTCTCTTCTATCTCTCTCTCATCCTCACCTTCTCTTTCTCTCTCTGAATCTCTCTAATTTTCTCTCTCTTTCTCTCTCTCCCTCTCCCTCTCTCTCATTCTCTATCTCTCTATATCTATCTCTCTATCTATCTATCTCTATCTCTCTGTCAATCTCTCTCTCTTTCTTTCTCTCTCTCTCTTTCTTTCGCTCCCTCTCACTTTCTCTAATTCTCTCACACACTCTCTCTCTCGTTCTCTCTTACTCTTCTCTTCTCTCTCGCTCTTTCTATATCATTCACTATTCTCTGTCCCACTCTCTCGCTATCTCCGTCTCTCACTCTCTCTATCTCTTTCGGTATCTTTTTTCTCTCTCGCCTGCTTTCTCTCTCTCCCTCACACTCTCTCTCTATGTGTCTCTCTCTTTTCACTCACTCTCTCTCTCACTCCCTCTCTCACTCTCTCTCTTGCATCTCTCTCTCTCTCTTGCATCTCTCTCTCACTCTCTCTCTTGCATCTCTCTCTCTCTCTTGCATCTCTCTCTCACTCTATCCCTCTCTCTCCCTCTCATTCTCTTTTAGTCTCTCTTTTCTCCCTTGCTCTCTCATTCTCGTTCTCTCTCAGGCTCTCTCTTCTCTCTCTTCCTCTCATTTTCTCTCTCTTTCTCTTTGTCTCTCTCCTTCTCTCTCTCTTTCTATCCCTCTATCTCTCTCTACCTCTCTCTCTTTACTTATCTGTCTCTCTACTACACACACTCTCTCTTTCGATCCATCTATCTATCTATATATCTCCCTATCTATCTATCTCTCTTGTCTCTCACACATTCACTCTCTCTCCCTCTCTCTCTTTCTGTGTTTCTCTCCGTCTCTCTCTCTCTCATCTTCTCTCTCTCTCTATCTATCTCTTTCTCCCTCTATCTCTCCTTCTCTCTCTCTTTCACTCTCTCCGCCTATCTCCATCTCTCTCTTTATATCTTACTATCTCTCTCTACCTATCTCTCTCCATCTCTCTTTCTATCTCTTTTGGTATCTCTCTTCTCTCTCACTCTATCCATCCCTCTCTCCCCCTCTATCTCTCCTTCTCTCTCTTTCACTCTCTCCGTCTCTCTCCGTCTCTCTCTCTTTAAATCTCACTATCTCTCATTCTCTCCCCATCTCCCTCTCTCTCTCGCTCTCCCTTTCTCTCTCCCTCTCTCTCCCTCTCTCTCTCTCACACTCTCTCACTCTCTCGCTCTCCCTCTCCAGTTCTCTCTAAGTATCTCTCTTCTATCTCATTCTCGCACTCTCTCACTCTCTCCCTCTCTCTCCCTCTCTCCCTCTCTCACACACTCTCTCCCTCTCTCTCCCTCTCTCCCTCTCTATCTCTTTCTTCACTCTTCTCTCTCTCCCTCTCACTCTATCTCATTTTCTCTCTCTCTCTCTCTCCCCCTCTATCTCAATCTCTCCCTCCCTCTCTTTCCCTATCTCTCTCCCCTTCTCTCTATCTCTCTACTATCTATCTATCTACAATCTATCTCTTTCTCTATCTCTCTCTCTCTATCCCTCTCTCTCTCTACCTCTCCCTCTCACTCTCTCTCACTCTCACTCTCTCTCTATATCTCTCTCCTTCTTTCTCTCTCACTTTCTCTTCTCTCTCTCATCCTCACCTTCTCTTTCTCTCTCTGAATCTCTCTAATTTTCTCTCTCTTTCTCTCTCTCCCTCTCCCTCTCTCTCATTCTCTATCTCTCTATATTTATCTCTCTTCTCTCTCTCTCATCCTCACCTTCTCTTTCTCTCTCTGAATATCTCTAATTTTTTCTCTCTTTCTCTCCCTCCCTTTCACTCTCTCTCATTCTCTATCTCTCTATATCTATCTCTCTATCTATCTATCTCTATCTCTCTGTCAATCTCCCTCTTTCTTTCTCTCTCTCTCTCTCTCTTTCTTTCGCTCCCTTCACTTTCTCTAATTCTCTCACTCTCTCTCTCTCGTTCTCTCTTACTCTTCTCTTCTCTCTTGCTCTTTCTATATCATTCACTATTCTCTGTCCCTCTCTCTCGCTATCTCCATTTCTCTCTCTCAATCTCTTTCTATATCATTCACTATTCTTCTTTTCTCTCTCGCCTGCTCTCTCTCTCTCCCTCACTCTCTCTATGTGTCTCTCTCTTCTCACTCTCTCTCTCTCACTCTCACTCTCACTCTCACTCTCTCACTCTCACTCTCTCTCTTGCTTCTCTCTCTCACTCTATCCCTCTCATTCTGTTTTAGTCTCTCTTTTCTCCCTCGCACTCTCACTCTCATTCTCTCTTAGGCTCTCTCATCTCTCTCGCTGTCTCACTCTCTCTCTGTCATTTTTTCTCTCTTTCTCTTTGTCTCTCTCCTTCTCTCTCTCTCTTTCTCCCTCTATCTCTCTCTCCTTCTCTCTATCTTTACTACACACACTCTCTCTCTATCTATCCATCTATCTATCTATATGTCTCCCTATCTCTCTCTCTTCTCTCTCACACATTCTCTCTCCCTCTCTCTCTCTTTCTATGATTCTCTCCATCTCTCTCTCATCATCTCTCTCTCTATCTTTCTATCTACCTCTCTTTCTATCTCTTTTCGTTTCTCCCTTCTGTCTCCATCAATCTCTCTCTCTCAATATCTCACCCTCTTTCTCTCTCTCCCACTGACTATCTCACATTCACTCTCTTTCTCTCTCTATCTCTCTTTATCTATTTTTCTCTCTCAATCTCTTTCCCTCGCTCTCCCCTCTCTCTCTCTCTCTTTATCTCTCCTCCTCTCACTCTGTCTCACTCTCACACTCTCTCTCCCTCTCTAACTCTCTCTCCCCCCACTCTCTCTCTCTCCCTTCTCTCTTTCTCTATCTCTCTCCCTCAACTTCTCTCTCTATCTGTCTATCTATCTCTCTATCTATCTCTCTGTCAATCTCTCTCTCTTTCTCTATTTCTCTCTCTCTTCTGTCTCTCAATCTCTCTCTCTGTCTCTCTTTCTCTCTCTCAATCTTGCTCTCTTTTTCTCTCTGTCCCTCTCACTCTCTATCATTCTCTCTCTATATATATATCTATGTATCTATCTATCTATCTATCTCTCTCCATCTCTTTCCCTCTCTCCTCTCTCTCCCTCTCTCTCTCCCTCTTTAACTCTCTCTCTTTCCCTCTCTCTATCAATCTCGCTCTCTTTCTATCACTCCCTCTCACTCTCTCTCATTCTCTCTCCCTATCTATCTGTCTATCTATCTATCTCCAACTCTTTCTTCTCTCTTTCTCCTCTTTCTCTAGCTCTTTCTCTCTCTCTCGCTCTCTACCTCTCTCCCTCCCTCTCTCTCCCTCTCTCTCTCTCTCTTACTCTCTCCCTCTCCCTCTCTCTCGTTATCTCCTCGTCTTCTTTTCGCTCTCACTCTCTCTATCTCATTCACTCTTCTACATCCCTCTCTCTCGCTCTCTCTATCTCACTCTCTATCTCTTTCGGTATCTCTTTTCTCTCTCGCTAGCTCTGTCTCTCCCTCTCTCTCCCCCTCTCTCTCTCCTTCTCTCACTCTCCCTCCCTCTCTCTCATTCTCTCACTCTCCCTCCCTCCCCCTCTCTCTTTCTCTCTCACTATCTCTCCCTCTCTCCTCCTCTCTCTCCATCTATCTTACTCATTATCCCTCTCTCTCCTTATCACTCTCTCTTTCACACTCTCACTCACCCGCTCTCTCTCAGTCACTCTCTTCTCCCTTGCTCTTTGTCCCATTCTCTCTCAGTCTCTCTCTTCTCACTCACACTCTCTCTCAAGTTCTCTTTCAGTCTATCTCTTCTCTCTCTCGATCTTCTCTATCTATCTCTCCCATTCACTCTCTCCCTCTCTCTCCCTCTCTCCCTCTCTCACACACTCTCTCCCTCTCTATCTCTTTCTTCACACTTCTCTCTCCCCTCTCACTCTCTCTCATTTTCTCTCTTTCTCTCTCTCCCTCTATCTCTGTCTCTCCCTCCCTCTCTTTCTCTATCTCTCTCCCCTTTTCTCTCTCTGTACTATCTATCTATCTACAATCTATCTCTTTCTCTATCTCTCTCTCTATCCCTCTCTCTGTCTCCCTCTCCCTGTCACTCTCTCTTACTCTCACTCTCTCTCTATATCTCTCTCCTTCTTTCTCTCTCACTCTCTCTTCTCTCTCTCTCATCCTCACTTTCTCTTTCTCTCTCTGAATCTCTCTGATTTTCTCTCTTTCTCCCCTCTCCCTCTCACCCTCTCTCATTCCCTCTCTCTCTATCTATATCTCTATCTATCTATCTATCTCCATCTCTTTCCCCCTCTCTCCTCTCTCTCACTGTATCTCTCTCCCCCCTCTCTCTCACTCTCTCTCTCTCTCTCTTTCTCTCTTACTCTTCTCTTCTCTCTCGCTCTTTCTATATCATTCACTATTCTCTGTCCCTCTCTCTCGCTATCTCTGTTTCTCTCTATCTATCACTTTCTATATCATTCATTATTCTTCTTTTCTTTCTCGCCTGCTCTCTCTCCCTCACTCTCTCTTTATGTGTCTCTCTCTTCTCACTCTCTCTCACTCTCACACACTCTCTCTCTCTCTCACTCTCTCACTCTCACTCTCACTCTCACTCTCACTCTCTCTCTTGCTTCTCTCTCTCACACTCTATCCCTCTTTCTCCCTCTCATTCTCTTTTTGTCTCTATTTTCTCCCTCGCACTCTCACTCTCATTCTCTCTCAGACTCTCTCCTCTTTCTCTCTGTCTCACTCTCTCTCTCTCTCTCATTTTTTCTCTCTTTCTCTTTGTCTCTCTCCACCTCCTTCTCTCTCTCTTTCTCTCCCTCTATCTCTCTCTACCTCTCTCTCTTTACTTATCTGTCTCTCTACTACACACACACACTCTCTCTATCCATTTATCTATCTATATGTCTTCCTATCTCTCTCTCTCTTCTCTCTCACACATTCTCTCTCTCTTTCTATGTTTCTCTTTGTCTCTCTCTCTCTCATCATCTCTCTCTATCTTTCTATCTACCTCTCTTTCTATCTCTTATGGTATCTCCCTTCTCTCTCTCTATCTATCTCTCTCTCCCTCTATCTCTCCTTCTCTCTCTCTCTTTCACTCTCTCCGTCTCTCTCCATCTCTCTCTCTTTATATCTTACTATCTCTCTCTACCTATCTCTCTCCATCTCTCTTTCGATCTCTTTCGGTATCTCTCTTCTCTCTCACTCTATCTATCTATCTCTCCCTCTCAATCACTCCTTCTCTCTTTCTTTCACTCTCTCCGTCTCTCTCCATTTCTCTCTCTTTAAATCTCACTATCTATCATTTTCTCCCCATCGCTCTCCCTCTCCCTCTCTCCCCCTCTCTCTCTCACTCTCTCACTCTCCCTCTCCAGTTCTCTCTAAGTATCTCTCTTCTCTCTCATTCTTGTAGACTCTCACTCTCTCGCACTCTCTCTCCATTTCTTTTAATCTCTCTTTTATAATTCACTCTCTCCTCCTCAGTCTGTATTTTCTCTCTCCTTCTCTCTTTCACCCTCTCCCACTCTCTCTTACGCTCTCTCTATTTCTCTCACTATCTATTCACTCTTCTCTCTCTCTCTCTCATTCTCTCTCTCGACCACACTTCTCTCTCGCCTACACTTCTCTCTCGCTCTCCCTCTATCTCTCTCTCCGACACACACACACACACTCTCTCTCACACTCTCAATCTCTCCTTCTTGTTCTCTCTTAGTTTCTCTCTTCTCACTCACACTCTCTCTCAAGTTCTCTTTCAGTCTCTCTCTTCTCTCTCTCTATCTCTCCCCTTCACTCTCTCCCTCTCTCTCCCTCTCTCCCTCTCTCACACATTCTCTCCCACCCTCTCCCTCTCTCTCCCTCTCTCACTCTCTCACACACTCTCTCCCTCTCCCCCTCTCTATCTCTGTCTTCACTCTTCTCTCTCTCCCTCTCACTCTCTCTCATTTTCTCTCTCTCTCTCCCTTTATCTTTATCTCTCCCTCCCTCTCTTTCTCTATCTCTCTCTATCCTTCTCTCTACTATCTATCTATCTACAATCTATCTCTTTCTCTATCTCTCTCTCTATCCCTCTCTCTTTCTCCCTCTCCTTCTCACTCTCTCTCACTCTCACTCTCTATATATCTCTCTTTCTTTCTCTCTCACTCTCTCTTCTCTCTCTCATTCTCTCCTTCTCTTTCTCTCTGTGAATCTCTGTGAATCTCTCTGATTTTCTCTCTCTTTTTCTCTCTCCCTCATACTCGCTCTCATTCCCTCTCTCTCTCTATCTATCTCTCTATCTCTCTATCTTTCTATCTATCTATCTCTCTCCATCTCATTCCCCGCTCTCTCCTCTCTCTCACTGTATCTCTCTCCCCTCTCTCTCACTCTCTCTCCCTCTATCGTTCTCTCTTACTCTTCTCTTTTCTCTCGCTCTTTCTATATCATTCACTATTCTGTATCCCTCTCTCTCGCTATCTCCGTTTCTCTCTCTCTATCTCTTTCTATATCATTCAGTATTCTTCTTTTCTCTCTCGCGTGCTCTCTCTCCCTCACTCTCTCTATGTGTCTCACACTCATTTTGTCTCTCTCTCACTCTCTCACTCTCACTCTCACTCTCTCTCTTGCTTCTCTCTATCCTCTTTCTCTCTCTTTCTCTCTCTCTTGCCCTCTACCTCTCTCCCTCCCTTTCTCTCTCCCTCTCTCTCTCTCTTCTCTCTTGCTCTCTCGCTGTCCCTCTCTCTCGTTATCTCTTAGTCTTCTCTTTGCTCTCGCTCTCTCTATCTCATTCACTCTTCTACGTCCCTCTCTCTTGCTCTCTCTTTCTCTCTTTATCTCTTTCGCTATCTCTTTTCTCTCTCTCTCCATCTCTCTCCCTCTCTCTCTCCATCTCTCACTCTCCATCCCTCTCTCTCATTCTCTCACTCTCCCTCCCTCCCTCTCTCTCTTTCTCTCTCACTATCTCTCCCTCTCTCCCGCTCTCTCTCCATCTATCTCACTCCTTATCTCTCTCTCCTTATCACTCTCTCTCTCACACTCTCACTCGCCCGCTCTCTCTCAGTCACTCTCTTCTCTCTCGCTCTCTTTCCCAATCTCTCTTAGTCTCTCTCTTCTCACTCACTCTCTCTCTCGAGTTCTCTTTCAGTCTCTCTCTTCTCTCTCTCTCTTCTCTCTCTATCTTCTCTCTCTATCTCTCCCCTTCACTCTCTCCCTCTCTCCCCCTCTCTCCCTCTCTCACACACTCTCTCCCTCTCTGTCCCTCTCTCCCTCTCTATCTCTCTCTTCACTCTTCTCTCTCTCCCTCTCACTCTATCTCATTTTCTCTCTCTCTCTCCCCCTCTATCTCTATCTCTCCCTCCCTCTCTTTCTCTATCTCTCTCTCCCCTTCTCTCTATCTCTCTACTATCTATCTATCTACAATCTATCTCTTTCTTTATCTCTCTCTCTCTATCCCTCTCTCTATCTCCTTCTCCCTCTCACTCTCTCTCACTCTCACTCTCTCTCTATATCTCTCTCCTTCTTTCTCTCTCATCCTCACCTTCTCTTTCTCTCTCTGAATCTCTCTAATTTTCTCTCTCTTTCTCTCTCTCCCTCTCACTCTCTCTCATTCTCTATCTCTCTATATTTATCTCTCTTCTCTCTCTCTCTCATCCTCACCTTCTCTTTCTCTCTCTGAATCTCTCTCATTTTCTCTCTCTTTCTCTCTCCCTCTCCCTCTCTCTCATTCTCTATCTCTCTATATCTATCTCTCTATCTATCTATCTCTATCTCTCTGTCAATCTCTCTCTCTTTCTTTCTCTCTCTCTTTCTTCCGCTCCCTCTCACTTTCTCTAATTCTCTCACTCTCTCTCTCTCGTTCTCTCTTACTCTTCTCGTCTCTCTCGCTCTTTCTATATCATTCACTATTCTCTGTCCCACTCTCTCGCTATCTCCGTCTCTCACTCTCTCTATCTCTTTCGGTATCTTTTTTCTCTCTCGCCTGCTTTCTCTATCTCCGTCTCTCTCTCTTTTCACTCTCTCTCTCACTCTCTCTCTCTCTCACTCTCTCTCTCTTGCATCTCTCTCTCACTCTATCCCTCTCTCTCCCTCTCATTCTCTTTTAGTCTCTCTTTTCTCCCTTGCTCTCTCATTCTCGTTCTCTCTCAGGCTCTCTCTTCTCTCTCTTCCTCTCATTTTCTCTCTCTTTCTCTTTGTCTCTCTCCTTCTCTCTCTCTTTCTATCCCTCTATCTCTCTCTACCTCTCTCTCTTTACTTATCTGTCTCTCTACTACACACACTCTCTCTTTCTATCCATCTATCTATCTATATATCTCCCTATCTGTCTATCTCTCTTGTCTCTCACACATTCTCTCTCTCTCCCTCTCTCTCTTTCTACGTTTCTGTCCGTCTCTCTCTCTCTCATCTTCTCTCTCTATCTTTCTATCTATCTCTCTTTCTATCTCTTTTGGTATCTCTCTTCTCTCTCTCTATCTATCTCTCTCCCTCTATCTCTCCTTCTCTCTCTCTTTCACTCTCTCCGCCTCTCTCCATCTCTCTCTTTATATCTTACTATCTCTCTCTACCTATCTCTCTCCATCTCTCTTTCTATCTCTTTTGGTATCTCTCTTCTCTCTCACTCTATCCATCTCTCTCTCCCCCTCTATCTCTCCTTCTCTCTCTTTCACTCTCTCCGTCTCTCTCTGTCTCTCTCTCTTTAAATCTCACTATCTCTCATTCTCTCCCCATCTCCCTTTCTCTCTCGCTCTCCCTTTCTCTCTCCCTCTCTCTCTCCCTGTCTCTCATTCACACTCTCTCACTCTCTCCCTCTCCCTCTCCAGTTTTCTCTAAGTATCTCTCTTCTATCTCATTCTCGCACTCTCTCACTCTCTCGTACTCTCTCTCCAGCTCTTTTAATCTCTCTCTTATCTTTCATTCTCTCCTTCTGAGTCCCTATTTTCTCTCTCCTTCTCTCTCTCACCCTCTCCCTCTGTCTCACGCTCTCTCTATTTCTCTCTCTATCTATTCACTCTTCTCTCTCTCTCATTCTTTCTCTCTCGCCCACACTTCTCTCTCACCCACACTTCTCTCTTTCTCTCACTCTCTCTCCTTTCTCTCTCACTCTTCCTCTATCTCTCTCTCCCACACACACACACACACTCTCTCTCTTACAGACTCTCTCACTCTCTCAATCTCTCCTTCTTGTTCTATCTTAGTTTCTCTCTTCTCCCTCGCTCCCTCGCTCTCTCGCTCTCATTCTCTCTTAATCTCTCTCACCCTCTCCCTCTCTCTATCACTCTCTCTCTATTCACTCTTCTCTCTCTCTAACTCTCTCTCTCTCGCTCCTCTCTCTCGTTCACACTTCTCTCTCTCTCTCTCACTCTCTCTCTCGCCCTCTCTCTGTCTCTCTCTCTCTCTCAATCTTTCACTATTGCTCTCTCTCTCACTCACTCACTCTTTCACTGTCTCACTCTCCCTCTTATTCTCTCTTAGTCTCTCGCTTCTCCCTCGCTCTCTCACTCTCATTCTCTCTCAATCTCTCTCTTCTCTCTCACTCTCTCATACACTCTCTATCTCTCTCATTTTTTCTCATTCCTTCTCTTTGTCTCTCTCCCTCTCTCTCTACATCTCTCTCTCTCCCTCTATCATTCTACCTATCTCAATCTCTCTTTCGCCCTCTCTCTAGCTCTCTCTCAATCTCTCTTTCGCTCTTTCTCTCTCCCTCTCTCTCTCTCAATCTCCCTTTCACTCTTTCTCTCCCCCTCTCTATCTTTCTCTCTTTCTCTTCGTCTCACTCGCTCACCTTCTCTCTCTGTCTGTAACTCTCCTCTCTCTTTCTCTCTCCCTCACTCTTCTCTGTGTCTCTCACTCTCTCCCTTTCATTCTCTCTTAGTCTCTCTCTTCTTCCTCGCACTCTCACTCTCATCCTCTCTCTCTCTCATTCTTTTTCTCTCTTTCTTTTTTTCGCGCTCCATCTCCTTCCCTCTCTCTCTTTCTCCCTCTCTGTTTCTCTACCTCTCTCTCTTTACTTATCTCTCTCTTTCTCTGCTTCTCTCTCCCTCTCCCTCTCTTTCCACCTATCTCTCTATCTATCTCTCTCTCCCTCTCGTTCTCTCTTAGTCTTTCTCTTCTTCCTCGCTCTTTCACTCTCATTCTCTCTCAGACTCTCTCTTCTATGTCGCTCTCTCACCCCCTCTCTCTCTCTTGTTCTTTCTGTCTCTTTCTCATTGTTGCTCTCCATCCCCTTCCCTCTCTCTCCCTTTATCTCTCTCTACCTCTCTCTATCTTTACTTATCTCTCTCTACTTCTCTCTCCCTTCCTCCCTCTCTATCTATCTATCTCTCTTCTCTCTCACTCTTTCTCTCTCCCTCTCTCTCATTCACTATTTCTCTCCGCCTCACTCTCTCATATTCTCTCTCTCTCTCTCCTTATCTATCTCTTTTGGTATCTCTCTTCTCTCTCTCTATCTATCTATCACTGTCTCTCCCACTCTCTCTCCTTCTCTCTCTCTTTCACTCTTTCTGACTCTCTCAATCTCTCTCCCTCTCACTTTATTTCTCTGTATCTCTCCTTCTCTCCTCCTCACTCTCCCTCTCTCTCTCTCCCTCCTTCTCTCTCCTGCACTCTCCCTCTCTCCTTCTCCCTCTCTCTCTCTCGCTCTCCCTCTCTCGTTATCACTTTCTCTCTCGGTATCTCTCTATCTATCTATCTCTCTCTTCTCTCTCACACTCTCTCACTCTCTCTCTCGTGGTTTCTCTCTCTTTCACTTTGTCCCACGCTCTCCCTCTCGCTTTCCCTATCTCTCAGTCTCACTTTCCTCTCTCCCTCTCTCTCACCCTCTCCCTCTTTCTCACTCTCACTCTCTCACTCTCTCCCTCTGATTCTCTCTTAGTCTCTCTCTTCTCCCTCGCTCTCTCACTCTCGTTCTCTCTCACACCCTCTCTTCTAGCACACTCTCTCACAGTCTCACATTCTTTCTCTCTCTCTCTCTCTTTGTCGCTCTCCGTCTCCCTCCCCCTCTCTCTGCACTGTTTTCTTTCTCTCACTCTAACTCTCTCTCACACCTTTCTCTCTCACTCTCTCTCTCTCACCCTCTCTCTGTCTCTCTCTATCTCTCTCTATTTCTCTCTCTCACTCACTCTCTCACTCTCTCCCTCTCTCCCTCTCATACTCTCTTAGTCTCTCGCTTCTCCCTCGCTATCTCATTCTCATTCTCTCTCAATCTCTCTCTTCTCTCTCGCTCACTCACACTCTCTCGCTCTCTCTCTCTTCTCCCTCGCTCAGTCACTCTCATTCTCTCTCAGACTCTCTCTTCTCTCACACACTCTCTCATTCTTTCTCTCTCTCTCTCTCTTTGTCACTCTCTGTCTCCTTCCCTCTCTCCCTTTCTTCACTGTTCTCTATCTCTCTCTAACTCTCTCACTCGCACCTCTCTCTGACTCTCTCTCTCTCACCCTCTCTCTGTCACACTATCTCTCTCTCTCTACTTCTTTCTCTCCGTGTCTCTATCCATCTATCTCTCTATCTATCTATCTCTCTCTTCTCACTCACTCTTTCTGTTTTCCCCTCTCTTTCTTTCACTGTTTCTCTTCCTCTCACTCTCTCATCTACTCTCTCTCTTTCCCTCTCCCTCCTTATTTATCTCTTTTGGTATCTCTCTTCTCTTTCTCACTCTATCTATCTCTATCTCTCCCACACTCTCTCTCCTTCTCTCTCTCTTTCACTCTCTCTGTCTCTCTCCGTCTCTCTCCCACTCACTTTATCACTCAGTATCTCTCCTTCTCTCTCCCCTCTCTCCCCCTCTATCTATCTTTGTCGCTCTCCGTCTCCCTATCTCTCCATCTATCATTCTCTCTTTCGCTCTTTCTCTCTCCCTCTCTCTTTCTCTCTTTCTCTTTGTTTCACTCTCTCATACTCTCTCTCTACCTCTCTCTCCCTTTACTTCTCTCTCTCTACTTCTCTCTCGCTCTCTATATATCTATCTATATATCTATCTCTCTATCTATCTCTCTCTCTCGCTCTCTCCCTCTCATTCTGTCTTAGTCTCTCTCTTCTCCCTCGCTCCCTCACTCTCAAGCTCTCTCTCACACACTCTCTTTCTCTTTCTCTTTCTCGTTCATTCTCTCTCCTTCTCTTTGTCGCTCTCCATCTCCCTCTTACTCTCTCTCCCTCCTTCCATCTCTCTCTCTCCCCCTCTCTCCCCCTCTCTCTAACTCTCTTAATCTATCCTTCTCATTCTCTCTTAGTTTCTCTCTCCTCCCCCGCTCCCTCGCTCTCGTTTTCTCTCATTCTTTTTCTTCTCACTCGCTCTCTCAGACTCTATCACTCTCTCTCTCTCTTTCACTTTGTCCCTCTCTCTTCCTCCCTCTCTTTCCCCCTCTATCTCTCTCCCCCTCTCTCTCTCACTCGCTCTTTCCCACTCTCTCCTTCTCTCCTTCTCTCACTCTATCCGTCTCTCTCCCTCTCTCTCTCTTTATCTTTCACTGTCTCTCATTCTCTCCCTCCCAGTCTCCCTTTTCTCTCTCCTTCTCTCTCACCCTCTTCCTCTCTCCCTCACACACTCTCTCTCTGTGTCTCTCACCCTCTCCTTCTCTCTCTCACCCTCTCCCTCCCCCACTTACACTCTCTCTCTGTGTCTCTCACTCTCTCCTCACTCTTCTCTCTCACCCCCTCCTCTCTTTCTCCCTCTCTCTCTCACTCTCTCCCTCCCGTTCTCTCTTAGTCTCTCTCTTCTCCCTCGATCTCTTACTCTTGTTCTCTCTTAGACTCTCTCACAATCTCTCTCTCATTCTCTCTCTCTCTCTTTGTCGCTCTCCGTCTCCCTCCCTCTCTCTTCACTATTGTCATTCTCACACTCTCTCTCTCTTTGTCACTCTATGTCTCCCTCCCTCTATCTCTCTCTTCACTGTTCTCTATCTCTCTATCACTCTCTCACCCTCTCTCTGTCACTCTCTCTATCTCTCTCTATTTCTGTGTCTCTGACTCCCTCACTCACTCTCCCACTCTCTCACTCTCCCTCTCATTCTCTCTTAGTCTCTCGCTTCTTCCTCACTCTCTCACGCTCATTCTCTCTCAATCTCTCTCTTCTCTCTCGCTCTCTCACACACACACTCTCTCTCCTTCTTTCTCATTCCTTCTCTTTGCCGCTCTCTGTCTCCCTCTTTCTCACTCTCTCTCCCTCTCTCACTCTACATCTCTCTCTCTCTCCTTTACTCTCTCCCTCCCTCTATCATTCTATCTATCTCTCTATCTATCTCAATCTCTCTTTCACTCTTTCTCACTCCCTCTCTCCCCTTCTCTCTTTCTCTCCGTCTCACTAACACACCTTCTCTCTCTCCCTATCTCTAACTCTCCTCTCTCTCTCTCTCCCCCTCCCTCTTCTCTATGTCTCTCACTCTGTCACTCTCTCCCTTTCATTCTCTCTTAGTCTCTCTCTTCTCCCTCGCACTCTCTCTCTCATCCTCTGTCAGACTCTCTCTTCTGTCTTGCTCTGTCACACTCTCTCTCTCTCGTTCTTTCTCCATCTTTCTCTCTCTCCCTCTCTCTCTCTCCGTCTATCTATCTATCTATCTATCTATCTTTCTATCTATCTATCTCTCTCTCTTTCACTCTTTCTCTCTCCCTCTCTCTTTCTCTCTTTCTCTCCATCTCACTCTCTTACCTTCTCTCTTGTCTTTTTCTCTCTCACTCTACTCTCAGCCTCTAACTCTCTCACTCTCTCCTTCTCGTTCTCTCTTAGTCTCTATCTTCTCCCTCGCTCTATCACACTCATTCTCTCTCAGACTCTCTCATCTCTATTGCTCTCTTACCCTCTCTCTCTCGCTCTCTTTCTTGCTCTCCCTTTATCATTGTCGCTCTCCATCTCCTTCCCTCTCTCTCTCCCTCTATATCTCTCTCTAGCTTTGTCTCTCTTTACTTAGCTCTCACCCACTACTTCTCTCTCCCCCTCTCGCTCTCTCTCTCTCTGAATTTCTCTCTACACCTCTCCCTCACTCCTTCTCTCTCTCTCCATCTATCTATCTATCTATCTATCTCTCTTTTGCTCTTTCTCTCTCCCTCTCTCTTTCTCTCTTTCTCTTCATCTCACTCTCTCACCTTCTCTCTCTCTCTCATTTTGTCTCTCTATCTCTTTCAATAACTCTCTTCTCTCACTCTCTCAACTTCTCTCCTATCTCTCTCTCTCTCACTCTACTCTCAGTCTCTAACTCTCTCACTCTCTCCCTCTCGGTCTCTCTTAGTCGCTCTCTTCTCCCTCGCTCTCTCACTTTCATTCTCTCTCAGACCCTCACTTCTCTATCGCTCTCTCACCCACTCTCTCTCTCTCGTTCTTGCTCTCCCTTTATCATTGTCGCTCTCAATCTTGTTCCCTCTCTCTCTCCCTCTATCTCTCTCTACCTTTGTCTCTCTTTACTTATCTCTCTCTCTCCACATCTCTCTCCCCCTCTCTCGCTCTCTCTCTGACTTTCTATCTACACCTCTCCCTCACTCCTCTCTCTCTCCATCTATCTATCTAACTCTCTATCTATATCTCTCTCTTTCAGTCTTTCTCTCTCCCTCTCTCTTTCTCTCTTTCTCTCCGTCTCACTCTCTCACCTTCTCTCTCTCTCTCATTTTGTCTTTTCAATAACTCTCTTCTCTCATTCTCTCACCTTCTCTCCTGTCTCTCTCACTCTACTCTCAGTCTCTAACTCTCTCACTCTCTCCCTTTCATTCTCTCTTAGTCGCTCTCTTGTCCCTCGCTCTCTCACTCTCATTCTCGCTCAGACTCTCTCTTCTCTGCCGCTCTTTCACCCTCTCTCTCTCATTCACTTTCTTCTCAATCTAACTCTGTACACTTATCTCACTCTTTCTCTCTCCCTCTCTCTGCCTTTCTCTGTTTCTCTCCATCTCACTTTCTCATCTTCACTCTCTCCCTATCTCTCTATCTATCTCTTTTGATATATCTCTTTTCTCTCGCTCTCCCTCTCTCTATCTCTCTCTCCCTCTCTCTCCCCTTCTCTCTCTTTCACTCTCTCTCTCTCTCTGTCTCTCTCTCTCTCTTTATCTCTCGGTATCTCTTCTACTCTGCCCGTCACTCGCTCTCCCTCCTACTCTCTCCCTTTCTCTCTCACTCTCTCACTCTCTCGCTCTCCCTCTCCAGTTCTCTCTAAGTATCTCTCTTCTTGCTCACTCTCTCACTCTCTCTCACTCTCTCACTCTCCTGCTTCACTCCATCCTTCTCAGTCTCTATTTTCTCTCTCCCTCTCTCTTACCCCCTCTCTCTCATTCTCTCTCTCTATTCACTCTTCTCTCTCTCTCTAACTCTCTATCTCGCGCGTCTCTCTTGCTCACACTTCTCTCTCTCTCTCTCACTCTCTCTCACCCTCTCTTTGTCTCTCTCTATCTCTCTCTATTTCTCTCTCCAACTCACTCACTCACCCTCTTACTTTCTCACTCTCCCTCTCATTCTCTCTTAGTCTCTCGCTTCTCCCTCGCTTTTTCACTGTCATTCTCTCTCAATCTTTCTCTTCTCTTTCACTCTCACACACACACACTCTTTCTCTCGTTCATTCCTTTCTCTCGCTCTTCCTCTCTCTATCTCTCTCTCCCTCTCTCTCCCATTCTCTCTCTTTCACTCTATTTGTCTCTCTCTATCTCTCTCTCTTTATCTCTCGGTATCTCTTCTTCTATGCCCCTCACTCGCACTCCCTCTCTCTCTCTCCATTTCTCTCTCACTCTCTCACTCTCTCGCTCTCCCTCTCTAGTTCTCTCTACGTATCTCTCTTCTTGCTCACTCTCTCACTCTCTCACTCTCTCATTCTCCCGCTTCACCCCATCCCTCTCACTCTCTATTTTATCTCTCCCCCTCTCTCTCACCCTCTCCCTCTCTCTCTCACTATCTATTCACTCTTCTCTCTCTCTCTAACTCTCTATCTCACTCGTCTCTCTTGCTCACACTTCTCTCTCTCTCACTCTCTCTCACCCTCTCTCTGTCTCTCTGTCTCTATCTCTCTCTATTTCTCTCTCCAACTCACTCACTTACCCCCTAACTTTCTTGCTCTCCCTCTCATTCTCTCTTAGTCTCTCGCTTCTCCCTCGCTTTTTCACTTTCATTCTCTCAAAATCTATCTCTTCTCTCTCACTCTGCCACACACACTCTCTTTCTCTCTCGTTCATTCTCATTCCTCCTCTTTTTCGCTCTCTGTCTCCCGTTCTGTCTTAGCCTACTCTCTAACTCTCTCTCTCTCCCGTTCTGTCTTAGACTCTCTCTTCTCTCTCAATCTGTCACTTTCTCTTTCTCCCATTCTCTCTCAATCTCTATCTTCTCTCTCACACTCTCTCCCTCCCATTCTCTCTCTCTCTATCTATCTATATCTCTCTCTCTCGCTTGCTCTATCTCACTCTCCATCTCCCTATCTCTCCTTCTCTCTCTCTCTCTATCTCTCACTACTCTCTCACTCTCTCCCTCTCACTCTCTCGTTCTATCTTAGTCTCTCCTTCTCTCTCAATCTATCACTTTCTCACTATCTCTCACTACTCTCTCACTCTCTCCCCATCTCTCACTCTATCTCTCTACCTCTCACACTATCTCTATCCCTCCCTCTTTCTCCTTTCTCCCTCTCCCTCACTCCCTCATGCTCCCTCTCTCTCTCTCTCTCTTTCTCTCTCTTTGTCTCTCCCTCTCCCCGCTCCCCCTCTTTCCCTCTCCTTCTCCCCCACGCTCACGCTCAGGCTCTCTCTCACTCTCACTCTCTCTCACTCTATTTCTCCCTCTCTCTGTCGCTCTCTCTCTCCCTATATCTCTATCTCTTTCTCTCTCACCTTCTCTCTATGTCCCTCTCTCTTACTCTCTCAGTCTCTCTCTCCCCGATCCCCTTCTCTCCCTCTCCCTCTCTCCCTCTCCCTATCTCCCTCCCTTTCCCTCTCTCTCTGACACTCTCTCTCACTCTCTCTCTCATTGTCTCTCTCTCACTCCCTCTCTCTCGCTCTCTCTCTGGCTATATCTCTCTCTTATTCTCTCTCACTATCTCTCTATGTCCCTCTTGAACTCCCTCTCTCTCTCCCGCTCTCTCGCTCTCTCTCTCTTCTCCCTCTCTCCTTCTCTCTCTCTCCTTCTCTCTCCATCTCACTCTCTCTCCTTCTCTATCTCTTTTTGTGTCTCTATCTCTCTCTACCTCACTCACCCTCTCTCCTCTTATCTCTTTCTCTCTCTATGAACCTATCTATCTATGTGTCATTCTATCTCTCTATCTCTCTTGATATCTCTCTTCTCTCTCTCTCGCTCTCTCTTTCTCCATCTCAATCTCTTTCTCCCCCCTGTCTCTCTCTATCTCCATCGCTAGCTCTCTCTCTATCTCTCCCCATCCCTCTCTCTCTCTGTTTGTGTCTCTCTTTCTATCACTCTCTCCACCTCCCGCTATCTAACTGTCTCTTCTCTCTCTCCCTTTCTCCCGCTCTCTCTTTCTCCATCTCTCTCCCTTCCTTTCTCTCCCCTTCTCTCTCAATCCCTCCCCCTCTCTCTCTTGTTCCCTTTCACTTTCACTCTCTCTCTTTATCTCTCTCTACCTCTCTACCGCCTCTCGTTATACAATGTCTCTTCTCTCTCTGTCTATCTCTCCCTCTCTCTCTCTTTGTCCCCTATCTCCCTCTCTTTATCTCTCCCATTCTCTCTCTGTCATTCTATCACACCATGACTCTCTCTCCTCTCTCTATCTCTCACACTCTCTCTCCCTTGTTTACTATCTCATTCTTTCTCTCTCCCCGCTCCCCCTCTCTCCCCGCTCCCNTCCCCGCTCCCCCTCTCTCCCCCTCCCTCTCTCCCTTGCTCTCTCTCTAACACTCTTTCTCACTCTCTCTTTTCCTCTCACTCTCTCTCTCTCCCTCTCTCTTGCTTTCTCTATGTCTCTCTCTCTCTTTATCCCTCTCTCTCTTTGTCTACCCCACTCTCTCTTTGTGTCTCACTTTCTATCTCTCTCTCCGTCTCTCATTATCTCACTGTCTCTTCTCTCTCTTTCTCTCTGCCTCCCCCTCTCTCTCCCCTTCTCTCTTTCAGTCTCCCAACCTCACTCTCTCTCACTCTCTTTCTCTCCCTCTTTGTCCCTCTCCCTCTCTCCCTCACCCTCTATCTCCCTCTCTCTCTCACGCGCGTGCTCTCTCACTCTCTCCCTCTCTATCTTTCCCTCTCCCTCTAGCTCTCTCTCCCTCTGTCTTTCTCTCACTATCTCTCTCCCTCTCTCTATCCATCTCTCTCTTTCTCTCTCCCTCTAGCTCTCTCTCCCTCTGTCTCTCTCTCACTATCTCTCTTGTTCTCTCTCCCTCGTTATCTCTCTCTATCTCTATCTCTCATTCTCTCTCCCAGTCTATGTGGCTCTCTTTATCTCTCCTTCTATCTCTCCCTCCCACTCTTTTTTCTCACACTCTCTCTCCTCTTTTGTAGTCTCTCTCCCTCACGTTTTCTCACTCTCTCAGTCTCTCTCATACACACACAGACACTATCTCTCTCTCTATCTTCCTCTCCCTCTTTCCCTCTCTCTCCCCCTCTCTATCTCGCTCCCTCTTTCTCTCCCTCGCTCTCTCACTCTCTCTCTATCTCTCTCTCCCCGCTCCTCTTCTCTCCTTCTCCCTCTCTCCATCTCTCTCCCTCTCTCTAACACTCTTTCTCACTCACTCTCTCCCTCTCTCTCCCCCTCTCTCTCTCTCTCGTTATGTCCCTATTTAACTCTCTCTTTATGTACCTCTTTAACTCTCTATCACCCAATCTCTCACACTCTCTCTCTTCTCTCTCACTCCTTCTCTCCTTCTCCCTCTCTCTATCGCTCTCCCTCTCTCTAACACTCTCTCCCTCTCTCTCTCCCTCTCTCTCATTATTTCCCTTATTAACTCTCTCTTTATGTCCCTCTTTAACTCACTCTCTCACTCTCTCCCTCGTTCTTTCTCTTTGTCGCTCTCCGTCTCCCTCCCTCTCTCTCTCTTCACTGTTCTCATTCTCTCTCTCCCTCTTTGTCGCTCTCTGTCTCCCTCCCTCTATCTCTCTCTTCACTATTCTCTATCTCTCTCTCACTCTCTCTCACCCTTCCTCTGTCACTCTCTATCTCTCTCTATCTCCCTCTATTTCGATCTGTCTAACTCACTCACTCTCTCTTCCACTCTCTCGGTCTCCCTCTCATTCACTCTTAGTCTCTCGCTTCTCCCTCTCTCTCTCACGCTCATTCTCTCTCTCTTCTCTCTCGCTCTCTCACACACATTCTGTCTCTCATTCCTTCTCTTTGTCGCTCTCTGTCTCCTCTTTCTCACTCTCTCTCCCTCTCTCTCTACATCTCTCTCTCTCATTCACTCTCTCCCTCCCTCTATCATTCTATCTATCTCTCTATCTATCTCAATCTCTCTTTCACTCTTTCTGTCTCCCTCTCTCCCTCTCTCTCTTTCTCTCCGTCTCACTCACCCACCTTCTCTCTCTCCCTGTCTCTAACTCTCCTCTCTCTCTCTCACAAACACACACTCTTCTCTATGTCTCTCACTCTCTCACTCTCTCCCTCTCATTCTCTCTTAGTCACTCTCTTCTCCCTCTTTCTCTCTCATCTTCTCTCTATGTCCCTCTCTCTCACTCTCTCTCCCCACTCCCCTACTCTCCCTCTCCCTCTTCCTCTCTCCCTATCCCTCTCTCTTTGACACTCTCTTTCACTCTCTCTCCCACTATCTCTCTCCCTCTCTCTCCTTCTCTGCCCCTCTCTCCCTCTGTCTCTCCCCTTCTCTCTCTCACTCTCCCAATCTCACTTTCTTTCACTTTCTTTCTCTCCCTCTTTCTCCTTCTCCCTCTCTCCCTCACTCTCTATCTCCCACTCTCTCTCACTTGCGTGCTCTCTCACTCTCTCCCTTTCTCTATCCATCTCTCTCTCCCTTTCTCTCTACCTTTAGCTCTCTCTCTCTCCCTCTGTCTTTCTCTCACTATCTCTCTTGCTCTCTCTCCTTCGTTATCTCTCTCTATCTCTATCTCTCATTCTCTCTCCCAATCTATGTGTCTCTCTTTATCTCTCCCTCCCACTCTTTTTTTCACACTCACTCTCCCTCACGTTTTCTCACTCTCTTAGTCTCTCTCATACACACACAAACACTATCTCTCTCTCTCTCTCTATCTTCCTCTCCCTCTTTCGCTCTCTCTGCCCCTCTCTATCTCGCTCCCTCTTTCTCTCCCTCGCTCTCTCGCTCTCTCTCTCTGTGTCTCTCTCTCCCCACTCCCCTTCTCTCCTTCTACCTCTCTCCATCTATCTCCCTCTCTCTAACACTCTTTCTCACTCACTCTCTCTCCCTCTCTCTCTCCCCCCTCTCTCTCCCCCCTCTCTCTCTCATTATATCCCTCTTTAACTCTCTCTTTATGTCCCTCTTTAACTCTCTATCACCCACTCTCTCACACTCTCTCTCTTCTCTCTCACTCCTTCCCTCATTCTCCCTCTCTCCATCGCTCTCCCTCTCTCTAACACTCTCTCCCTCTCTCTCTCCCTCTCTCTCGTTATGTCCCTCATTAACTCTCTCTTTATGTCCCTCTTTAACTCTCTCTCCCATTCTCTCACTCTCTCTCTCATTCTTTCTCTTTGTCGCTCTCCGTCTCCCTCCCTCTCTCTCTCTTCACTGTTCTCATTCTCTCTCTCTCCCTCTTTGTCGCTCTCTGTCTCCCTCCCTCTGTCTCCCTCTTCACTATTCTCTATCTCTCTCTCACTCTCTCTCACCCTCCCTTTGTCACTCTCTATCTTTCTCTATCTCTCTCTATTTCTGTCTATCTGACTCACTCACTCTCTCTTCCACTCTCTCGATCTCCCTCTCATTCTCTCTTAGTCTCTCGCTTCTCCCTCGCTCTCTCACGCTCATTCTCTCTTAGTCTCTCGCTTCTCTTCCCTCTCTCACGCTCATTCTCTCTCTCTTCTCTCTCGCACTCTCACATACACACTCTCTCTCTATCGTTCTTTCTCATTCCTTCTCTTTGTCACTCTCTGTCACCTCTTTCTCGCTCTCTCTCCCTCTCTCTCTACATCTCTCTCTCTCCTTCACTCTCTCCTTCACTCTCTCCCTCCCTCTATCATTCTATCTATCTCTCTCTCTATCTCAATCTCTCTTTCACTCTTTCTCTCTCCCTCTCTCCCTCTCTCTTTCTCTCCGTCTCACTCACACACCTTCTCTCTCTCCCTGTCTCTAACTCTCCTCTCTCTCTCTCTCAGTCTTCTCTATGTCTCTCACTCTCTCACTCTCTCCCCCTCATTCTCTCTTAGTCTCTCTCTTCTCCCTCTTTCTCTCTCACCTTCTCTTTATGTCCCTCTCTCTCACTCTCTCAGACTCTCTCTCCCCACTCCCCTACTCTCCCTCTCCCTCTCTCCCTCTCCCTCTCTCCCTCTCCCTCTCTCTTTGACACTCTCTCTCCCAGTCTCTCTCTCCCTCTCTCCTTCTCTGCCCCTCTCTCCCTCTCCCACTCTCTTTCACTCTCTCTCCCAATCTATTTCTCAATCTCGCTCACTTTCTCTCCCTCTCTACCTCCCTTTCTCTCTCCCTCTTTGTATCTCTCTCTCTATCTCTATCTTTCTCTCTCCCTCTTTGTATCTCTCTCTCTATCTCTATCTTTCTCTCTCTCTCACTCTCTCCCTCTCTCCCTTTCTTTCCCTCTTTTACTCTCTCCCTCTCTCCCCCTCTCCCCTCTCTCTCTCCTTTCTCACGATCTCGCTCTCTCTCTCATTCTCTCTTAGTATCTTTCTTCTCTCTCGTTCTCTCACACACAGACACTCTCTATTCTCTTTGTCGCTCTCTATCTCCCTCCCTATCCCCATCTCTCCCTCAATCTCTCACTCTAAATTTCTCTCTCTCTTTATTTATATCTCTTTATCTACTTCTCTCTCTATCTATCTATATATCTCTCTCACACTCTTTCTCTCCCCCTCTCTCACTCTCTCTTTCTCTCCATCTCACTCTCTCATCTTTTCTCTCTCTTTCTCTATCTATCTATCTCTGTTGGTATCTCTCTTCTCACTCGTTCTCTCTCTCTTTATCTCTCTCTACTTCTCTTTCTCCTTATCTGTCTCTTTCACTCTCTCCGTCTCTCTCTCTCTCTTTATCTCTCATTATCTCTCCCTCTCTCCCCCTCTCTCCCACTCTCTCCGTCTCTCGCTCTCTCTCTCCCTCTCTCCTTCTCTCTCTCCCATATTCTCACTGTCTCGCTCACCCTCTCAGACACACTCTCTCCTCATTCTTTCTCTCTCTTTTGCTTTAGCGTTTGCCGTCTCCCATTTTCTCACTCTCCCTCAATATTTCTCTCTCTCCCCCAATCTCTCTCTCCCTCTCGCTCTCTCACTTTACTTCTCTCTCTCTCCCCTTCTCTCTCACTCCCCCTTTATCTATCTATCTCCCAATCTCTCCCTTTCTTTATCTTTCTCTCTCACTATTTCTCTCACCCCCTCTCACTCTTTGTCTCTTTTTCTCCATCTCACTCTCTCACCTTCTCTCTCTCTCCCTCTCTCTCTTCCTCTCTCTATATTTATCTCTTTTGGTATCTCTCTTCTCTCTTCCTCGCTCCCTTTTCTCACTCTCTCCCCCTCTCTCTCCTTCTCTCCCTCACTCTCTCCGTCTATCACTCCTTCACTCCCCCTCTTTCTCCCTCTATCTTTCTTTCCCTCTCTCTCCCTCTCTCTCTCACTCTCTCACGCTCTCGTTCTCCCTCTTCAGTTCTCTCTCTTAGTCTTTCCTTCTCTTTCTCCCCCATTCTCTCTTAGTCTCTCTCTTCTCTCTCACTCTTTCTCTCTCCCATTATCTCTCAGTCTCTCTATTCTCTCTCTCGCTATGTAACTATCTATGTACCAATCTATTTCTCAATCTCTCTCGCTTTCTCTCCTTCTCTCCCCCTCCCTCTCCCTCTCTCCCTCTCCCTCTCTCCCCCTCCCTCTCCCTCTCTCGTAGTCCCTCTCTCTCTAACCCTTCCTCTCTCCCCCACTCTTTCACTCTCTCCCTCTCCCTCTCAAGTTCTCTCTAGGTATCTCTCTTCTCTCTCACTCTATATCTCTCTCTCATTCTCTCTCAATCTCTCTCTTCTCTTTCACTCTCTCCCTCTCAGTCTCTCTTTTCCCCTCCCTCTCCCTCTCTTCTCTCACACACTCTCTCTCTCACTCTCTCTCTATCTCTCTCTTCCTTTCTCTTACTCTCACTCTCTCTCTCTGTCACTCTCTCTCGCTCTCCCTTTTCAGTTCTCTCCCAGCCTCTCCTTTTTCCCTCTCTCCCCCATTCTCTCATAGTCTTTCACTTCTCTTTCACTCTTCTCCTCTCTCATTCACTCCCAGTCTCTCTCTTCTCTCGCTCTCTCTATCTATCTAGGTACCTATCTATTTCTCAATCTTTCTCTCCCTCTTTCTCGCTCTCTCTCTCTTTGTCTCTCTCTCTCGCTCACCCTCTCTCCAACTCTCACACTCTCTCATTTTCTCTCTCTCATTCTCTCTTAGTCTCTCTCTCGTTCTCTTTCATTCTTTATCTTGTCTCTCATTCTCTCTCTCTCAATCGTACTCTCTAAGTCTCTCTCTCTTCTCTCTTGCTCTATCTCCCTCTCTCTATCACTCTATCTTCTCTCTTGCTCTCTCTCCATCTCTCTCCTTCTCTCTCTCCCATTCTCTCACTCACTCGCTCTCCCTCTCAAGTTCTCTATGGGTATCACTCTTCTCTCTTGCTCTCTCGCCCTCTCTCGTTCTCTCTCAATCTCTCACTTCTCTTTCACTCTCTCCCTCTCAGTCACTTTTTCCCTCTCCCTCTCTCTCTCACCCTCTCCCACTCTCTCTCTTTCTCTCTCTATTTACTCTTCTCTCTCTCTGTCACTCTCTCACCCTCTCTCTCGCTCTTAACTCTCTCTCACTTCTCTGTCTCTCTCTCTATCTATCTCTCAATCTCCCTCTCTCTTTTTATCTCTCTCTCTCTCACTCTTTCGCTCTCCCTCTCTCTCTTATAACTTTCTCACCATCTCACTCTCTCACCTTCTCTTTCACTCACACTCTCTCTCTTTCCCTCTCTATATCTAACTCTTTTGGTATCTCACCTTCTCTCTTGCTCACTCTCTCTCTCTCTCGCTCTCTCCCTCTCTCTCTCCTTCTCCCTCTCCCTATCTCTCACACCCTCTCTCATCTCTCTCTCCCACTCTCTCTCCCACTCTCTCACTCTCTCGCTCTCCATCTCCACATCACTCTAGGTATCTCCCTTCTCTCTCGCTCTCTCCCTCTCTCATTCTCTCTCAATCTCTCCCTCTTAGTCTCTCTTATCTCTCTACTTCTCTCTCTCACCCTCTCCCTCTCTCCCACTCTCTCTTTGTCTCTCTCGTACTTCACTCTTTGCTCTCCCTTTGTCTCTCACTCCCTCTCTCTCTTTCTCTCTCAATCTCTCTCTTCTTTTTCATTCTCTCCCTCTCAGTCTCTCTTTTCTCTCTCCCCATCTCTCTCACCCTCTCCCTCCCTCTCTCACTCACTCTCTCTATTCACTCTACTCTCTCTCTCTCTCTCGCTCCCTCTCTCTCATTCTCTCCCTCTCCCTCTCTCCTTCTCTCCCTCTCTCTCTCTCTCACACTCTCTCTCACACTATCTCTCTCTTTCTCTCTTTCTCCCCCCTCTCTCTCCCTCTCTCTTCCTCCCTCCCTTTTTCTCCGACTTTCTCTGTCTCTTTCTCTGTCTCTGTCTCACTCTCTCTCCTTCTCTCTCTTTCTCTATGTATCTCTCTCTCTGTCTCCATCACTCCCCCCCTTTTCTCCCTCTCTCTAACTCACTCTCTCTCCCTCCCTCTCATGTCCTTCTAAGTCTCTCTCTTCCCTTTCGCTCTCTTTTTCCCATTCACTCTTAGAGTCTCTATTCACTCTTTGTCGCTCTCTCCATTCTCTCTTCTCTCTCGCTCTCTCACACTCTCACGCACACTCTCTCTCATTCTTTCTCTCTCTTCCGCTTTAGCGCTCGCCGTCTCCCTTTCTCTCACTCTCCCTCAATCTTTCTCTCTCTCTCCCTCAATCTCTATTTCTCCCTCTCTCTCTCTCACTTTACTTCTCTCTCTCTCCCGTTCTCTCTCTCCCCCTTTATCTATCTATCTCCTAATCTCTCTCTTTCTTTATCTCCCTCTCTCTCACATTATCTCTCTCTCCTTCTCTTTCTTCTTATCTCTCTTTCACTCTCTCCATCTCTCTCTCTTTATCTCACACTATCTCTCCTTCTCTCCTCCTCTCTCTTCCTCTCTTGCTCTCCCTCTCTCTAACATTTCCTCTCTCTCCCACTCTTGCTCACACTCTCTCTCTTTCTCGCTCTCTCCCTCTCTCTCTCCTTCTCCCTCTCCCTATCTCTCACACCATCTGTCATCTCTCTCTCCCGCTCTCTCACTCTCTAGCTCTCCATCTCCACATATCTCTAGGTATCTCCCTTCTCTCTCACCCTCTCCCTCTCTCGTTCTCTCTCAATCTCTCCCTCTCAGTCTCTCTTATCTCTCTGCTTCTCTCTTTCACCCTCTCCCTCTCTCTCCCACTCTCTCTCTTTGTCTCTCTCGCACTTCACTCTTCGCTCTCTCTTTGTCTCTGACTCCCTCTCTCTCTCTTTCTCTCAATCTCTCTTTTCTTTTTCACTCTCTCCCTCTCAGTCTCTCTTTTCTCTCTCCCCATCTCTCTCACCCTCTCCTCCCTCTCTCACTCACTCACCCTCTCTCTATTCACTCTACTCTCTCTCTCACTCTCTCTCTCGCACTTCTCTCTCTCTCGCTCCCTCTCTCTCATTCTCTCCCTCTCCCTCTCTCCTTCTCTCCCTCTCTCTCTCACACTCTCTCTCGCACTATCTCTCTCTTTCTCTCTTTCTCCCCCTCTCTCTCCCTCTCTCTTCCTCCCTCCCTTTTTCTCCGTCTTTCTCTGTCTCTTTCTCTGTCTCTGTCTCACACTCTCTCCTTCTCTCTCTATGTATCTCTCTCTGTCTCCATCACTCCCCCTCTTTTCTCCCTCTCTAACTCACTCTCTCTCTCTCTCCCTCTCATGTCCTCTCTAAGTCTCTCTCTTCCCTTTCGCTCTCTTTTTCCCATTCTCTCTTCGAGTCTCTATTCACTCTTTGTCACTCTCTCCATTCTCTCTTCACTGTTGCTCTCTCTTCTCTCTTGCTCTCTCAAACTCTCACGCACACTTTCTCTCTATTCACTCTACTCTCTCTCTCTCACTCTCTCTCTCGCACTTCTCTCTCTCTCGCTCCCTCTCTCTCATTATCTCCTTCTCCCTCTCTCCTTCTCTCTCTCTCTCTCACTCTCTCTCGCACTTCTCTCTCTTTCGCTCCCTCTCTCTCATTCTCTCTCCCTCTCTCTTTCCTTCTCTCTCTCCCTCTCTCCGTTTATCACTCCTTCTCTCGCCCTCTCTCTCTCTATTCTTCTTTCCCTCTCTCTCTCCCGTTCTCTCTCACTCTCTCACTCTCTCGCTCTCCCTCTTCAGTTCTCTCTCAGTCTATCATTTCTCTCTCTCCCCCATTCTCTCTTAGTCTCTCTCTTCTCTCTCAATCTCTCTCTCCCATTATCTCTCACTCTCTTCTCTCTCTATCTCTCTCTCCTTGTCTTCTCTCTCTCTCTTTCTCTCTCTCCTTCTCTTTCTCGTTATCTCTCTCTATCACTCTCTCCATCTTTCTCTCTCTCTCACTCTCTTTATCTTTGACTATCACTCCTTCTCTCCCCGTCTCTCTTCCTCTCTCGCTCTCCCTCTCTCTCTAACTCTTCCGCTCTCTCCCACTCTTTCACGCTCTCGCTCTCCCTCTCAGGTTCTCTCTAAGTATTTCTCTTCTCTCTCGCTCTCTCGATCTCTCCCATTCTCTCTAGTTCACTATCTTCTCTTTCACTCTCTCCCTCTCAGTCTCTCTTTTCCCTCTCCCTCTCGCTCTCTCACCGTCTCCCTTCTCTCGCTCTCTCACCCTCTCCCGTCTCTCTCTCTCTTACTCTCTCATTGTCTCTCTCGCACGTGACTCTCTCTATCTCTCTCTCCCTCTCTTTCTCTCTCTCTCTCACACTCTCTCTCACTCTCTCTCGCTCTCCCTTTCCAATTCTCTCTCAGTCTATCCCTTCTGTCCCCCCATTACTCTCACTCTTTCTCTCCATGTCACTCTCAGTTTTTCTATCTATCTCTTTTGGCATCTCTCTTCTCACTTTCTCTCTCTATCTCTCTCTCCTTCTCTTTCTTCTTATCTCTCTCTTTCACTCTCTCCATCTCTCTCTCTTTATCTCTCACTATCTCTCCTTCTCTCCCCCTCTCACGCTCTCTCACTTTCTCTCCCTTTCTCTCCTTCTCTCTCTCACTCTCTCTCTCGCACTTCTCTCTCTCTCGCTCCCTCTCTCTCATTCTCTCCCTCTCCCTCTCTCCTTCTCTCTCTCTCTCACTCTCTCTCTCACAATTCTCTCTCTCTCGCTCACTCTCTCTCATTCTCTCTCCCTCTCTCTCCTTATGTCTCTCACTCTCTGCGTTTATCACTCCTTCTCACCCCCTCTCTCTCCGTCTATCCTTCTTTCCCTCTCTCTCCCGTTCTCTCTCACTCTCTCACTCTCCCTCTTCAGTTCTCTCTGAGTCTTTCATTTCTCTCTCTCCCCTATTCTCTCTTAGTCTCTCTCGTCTCTCTCAATCTCACTCTCCCATTATCTCGCACTCTCTCTCTCTTCTCTCACTCTAACTATATATCTACCAATCTATTTCTTAATCTCCATGTCTTTCCCTCCCTCTCTCTACCTCCCATTCTCTCTCTCCCACTTTGTATCTCTCTCGATCTATCTCTATCTTTCACTTTACATCTCTCTCTCTCTCTTTACTTATCTCTCTCTACTTCTCTCTATCTATCTATCTCTCTATCTCTCTCACGCACTCTTTCTCTCTCCCTCTCTCTCTCTTTTTCTCTTTCTCTCCATGTCACTCTCTCACTTTCTCTCTTTCTGTATCTATCTCTTTTAGCATCTCTCTTCTCACTCTTTCTCTATCTCTCTCTCCTTCTCTTTCCTCTTATCTCTCTCTTTCACTCTCTCCATCTCTCTCTCTTTATCTCACACTATCTCTCCTTCTCTCCCCCTCTCACCCTCTCTCACACTCTCTCTCCCTTTCTCTCCTTCTCTCTCTCCCATTCTCTCACTCACTCGCTCTCCCTCTCAAGTTCTCTCTGAGTATCACTCTTCTCTCTTGCTCTCTTGCCCTCTCTCGTTCTCTCTCAATATCTCTCTTCTCTTTCACTCTCTCCTTCTCAGTCTCTTTTTCCCTCTCCCTCTCTCTCACCCTCTCCCACTCTCTCTCTTTCTCTCTCTATTTACTCTTCTCTCTCTCACTTTCTCACCCTCTCTCTCGCTCTTAACTCTCTCTCACTTCTCTCTCTCTCTCTCTATCTCCTTGTCTTCTCTCTCTCTCTATCTCTCTCTCCTTGTCTTCTCTCTCTCATTCTCTCTCTCTCCTTCTCTTTCTCGTTATCTCTCTCTATCACTCTCTCTGCCTTTCTCTCTCTCTCTCACTCTCTTTCTCTCTCTCTCACTCTCTCTTTATCTCTCACTATCAATCCTTCTCTCCCCGTCTCTTTTCCTCTCTCACTCTCCCTCTCCCTCTAACTCTTCCTCTCTCTCCCACTCTTTCACGCTCTCGCTCTCCCTCCCAGGTTCTCTCTAAGTATTTTTCTTCTCTCTCGCTCTCTCGATCTCTCCCATTCTCTCTATTTCTCTCTCTTCTCTTTCACTCTCTCCCTCTATATCTCTCTTTTCCCTCTCCCTCTCGCTCTCTCAACCTCTCCTTTCTCTCTCTCTCTCACTCTCTCACTGTCTCTCTCACACCTGACTCTCTCTCTATCTCTCTCTCTCTCTCTCTCTCGCTCTCCCTTTCCAGTTCTCTCTCAGTCTATCCCTTCTCTCTCCCCCTATTCTGTCTCACTCTTTCTCTCTCCCATTCGCTCTCAGTCTCTTCCTTTCCCCACTCTCACTGTATCTATCTATATACCTATCTATTTCTCAATCTCCCTCTCCCTCTTTCTCGCTCTCTCTCCCTCCCTCTCTCTCTTTGTCTCTTTCTATCTATCTATATCTGTCTCTCTCTCTCCCTCTCTCTCTCCCACTCTCACCCTCTCTCGCTCTCTCTCTCTCATTCCCTCTTAGTCTCTCTCTCTCGTTCTCTTTCAGTCTCTATCTTGTCTCTCGTTCTCTCTCCCAATCGTTCTCTCCAAGTCTCTCTTCCCTCTTGCTCTCTCACTCCCTCTCTCTCTCTCTTTCTCCCTCACTCTCACTCTCTCACACTATCACTCTCCCTCACTCTCACTCTCTCACACTATCACTCACCCCTCTCTCTCATGTCCTCTCTAAGTCTCTCTCTTCCCTTTCACTCTCTTTTTCCCGTTCTCTCTTAGAGTCTCTATTCACTCTTTGTCGCTCTCTCCATTCTCTCTTCCCTCTCGCTCTCTCACGCACACTCTCTCTCATTCTTTCTCTCTCTTTCGCTTTAGCACTCGCCGTCTCCCTTTCTCTCACTCTCCCTCAATCTTTCTCTCTCTCTCTCTCCCTCAATCTCTCTTTCTCCCTCTCTCTCTCTCACTTTACTTCTCTCTCTCTCCCCTTCTCTCACTCTCCCCTTTATCTATCTATCTTCCAATCTCTCTCTTTCTTTATCTCTCTCTCTTACACTTTCTCTCTCCCCCTCTCTCTTTCTCTCCATGTCACTCTCAATTTTTCTATCTATCTCTTTTGGCATCTCTCTTCTCACTTTCTCTCTCTATCTCTCTCACCTACTCTTTCTTCTTATCTCTCTCTTTCACTCTCTCCATCTCCCTCTCTTTATCTCTCACTATCTCTCCTTCTCTCCCCCTCTCGCGCTCTCTCACTCTCTCTCTCCCTTTCTCTCCTTCTCTCTCTCACTCTCTCTCTCGCACTTCTCTCTCTCTCGCTCCCTCTCTCTCATTCTCTCCCTCTCCCTCTCTCCTTCTCTCTCTCTCTCTCTCACTCTCTCGCACTTCTCTCTCTCTCGCTCCCACTCTTTCATTCTCTCTCCCTCTCTCTCCTTCTCTCTCTCACTCTCTCCGTTTATCACTCCTTCTCTCCCCCTCTCTCCCTCTATCCTTCTTTCCCTCTCTCTCTCACTCTCTCGCTCTCCCTCTTTAGTTATCTCTCAGTCTATCATTTCTCTCTCTCCCCCATCCTCTCTTAGTCTCTCTCTTCTCTCTCAATCTCTCTCTCCCATTATCTCTCACTCTCTTCTCTCTCTCTAACTATCTATCTATCTCTTTTGGCATCTCTCTTCTCACACTTTCTCTATCTCTCTCTCCTCCTCTTTCTTCTTATCTCTCTCTTTCACTCTCTCCATCTCTCTCTCTTTATCTCACACTATCTCTCCTTCTCTCCCCCTCTCCCCCTCTCTCGGACTCTCTCTCCCTTTTTCTCCTTCTCTCTCTCCAATTCTCTCACTCACTCGCTCTCCCTCTCAGGTTCTCTCTGAGTATCACTCTTCTCTCTTGCTCTCTCGCCCTCTCTCGTTCTCTCTCAATCTCTCTCTTCTCTTTCACTCTCTCCCTCTCAGTCTCTTTTTTCCCTCTCCCTCTCTCTTTCACCCTCTCCCACTCTCTCTCTTTCTCTCTATTCTCTCTCTGTCGCTCTCTCCATTCTCTCTTCACTATCACTCTCTCACACTCTCACGCATACTCTCTCTCATTCTTTCTCTCTCTTTCGCTTTAGCACTCGCCGTCTCCCTTTCTCTCACTCTCCCTCAATCTTTCTCTCTCTCCCTCAATCTCTCTTTCTCCCTCTCTCTCCCTCACTTTACTTCTCTCTCTCCCCTTCTCTCTCTCCCCTTCTCTCTCTCTCCCCCTTTATCTATCTATCTCCCAATCTCTCTCTTTCTTTATCTCTCTCTCTCACACTTTCTCTCTCCCCCTCTCTCTCTTTCTCTCTTTCTCTCCATGTCACTCTCAGTTTTTCTATCTTTCTCTCTCTCTCTATCTCTTTTGGCATCTCTCTTCTCACCTTCTCTCTCTATCTCTCTCTCTCCTTCTCTTTCTTCTTATCTCTTTCTTTCACTCTCTCCATCTCTCTCTCTTTATCTCTCACTATCTCTCCTTCTCTCCCCCTCTCGTGCTCTCTGACTCTCTCTCTCCCTTTCTCTCCTTCTCTCTCTCTCACTCTCTCTCTCACACTCTCTCTCTCTCACACTATCTCTCTCACACACTATCTCTCTCTCACACTATCTCTCCTTCTCTCCCCCTCACACCCTCTCTCGCACTCTCTCTCCCTTTTTCTCCTTCTCTCACTCACTCGCTCTCCCTCTCAAGTTCTCTCTGAGTATCACTCTTCTCTCTTGCTCTTTCGCCCTCTCTCGTTCTCTCTCAATCTCTCTCTTCTTTTTCACTCTCTCCCTCTCAGTCTCTTTTTTCCCTTTCCCACTCTCTCACCCTCTCCCACTCTCTCTCTTTCTCTCTCTATTTACTCATCTCTCTCTCACTCTCTCACCTTCTCTCTCGCTCTTAACTCTCTCTCGCTTCTCTCTCTCTCTTTGTCTTCTCTCTCTCTTTCTCTCTCTCTCCTTCTCTTTCTCGTTATCTCTCTATCACTCTCTCCGTCTTTCTCTCTCTCTCTCACTCTCTTTATCTTTCACTATCACTCCTCTCCCCGTCTCACTTCCTCTCTCGCTCTCCCTCTCTCTTTAACTCTTCCTCTCTCTCCCACCCTTTCACGCTCTCGCTCTCCCTCTCAGGTTCTCTTTAAGTATTTCTCTTCTCTCTCGCTCTCTCGATCTCTCACATTCTCTCTATTTCTCTCTTCTCTTTCACTCTCTCCCTCTCAGTCTCTCTTTTCCCTCTCCCTCTCGCTCTCTCACCCTCTCCCTTCTCTTTCTCTCTCACTCTCTCACTGTCTCTCTCGCACGTGACTCTCTCTCTATCTCTCTCTCCATCTCTTTCTCTCTCTCTCTCACACACTCTCTCTCACTCTCTCTCGCTCTCCCTTTCCAGTTCTCTCTCAGTCTATCCCTTCTCTCTGTCCCCCATTCTCTCTCACTCTTTCTCTCTCCCATTCGCTCTTAGTCTCTCTCTTTCCCCGCTCTCACTTTTTCTATCTATGTACCTATCTATTTCTCAATCTCCCTCTCCCTCTTTCTCTCTATCTCCCTCCCTCTCTCTCTCTTTGTCTCTCTCTATCTATCTATCTCTATCTATCTCTCCCTCTCTCACCCTACCTCGCTCTCTCTCTCATTCCCTCTTAGTCTCTCTCTCTCTCATTCTCTTTCAGTCTCTATCTTGTCTCTTGTTCTCTCTCTCAATCGTTCTCTCTAAGTCTCTCTCTTCCCTTTTGCTCTCTCGCTCCCTCTCTCTCTCTCTGTCTCTCACTCTCTCACACTCTCACTCTCCCTCTCCCTCTCTCCTTCTATCTCTCTCTCTCACTCTCTCTCTCGCACTTCTCTCTCTCGCTCCCTCTCTCATTCTCTCTCCCTCTGTCTCTCTTTCTCTCTCAGTCTCTCCGTTTATCACTCCTTCTCTCCCCCTCTCTCTCCCTCTATCCTTCTTTCGCTCTCTCTCTCCCGTTCTCTCTCACTCTCTCGCTTTCCCTCTTTAGTTCTCTCTGAGTCTTTCCTTTCTCTCTCTCCCCATTCTCTCTTAGTCTCTCTCTTCTCCCTCAATCTCTCTCTCCCATTATCTCTCACTCTCTCTCTCTTCTCTCTCTCTCACTCTCTCTCCCTCTCTCACTCACTCTCCTCTTTCACTCTCTCTCTCATTCTCTCTTATTCTCTTTCTTCTCTCTCGCTCTCTCACACACACACCCTCTCTTCTCTTTTTCGCTCTCAGTCTCCCTCCCTCCCTCCCTCTCTCCTTCTATCTTTTGCTCTACATCTCTCTCTCTCTTTACTTATCTCTCTCTCTACATCTCTCTATCTATCTATCTATCTCTCTTTCTCTCTCTCGCACTCTTTCTCTCTCCCTCTCTCTCTCTTTATCTCTTTCTCTCCATGTCACTCTCTCACTTTCTCTCTCTCTCTCTATCTATCTCTTTTGGCATCTCTCTTCTCACTCTTTCTCTATCTCTCTCTCTCCTTCTCTTTCTTCTTATCTCTCTCTTTCACTCTCTCCATCTCTCTCTCTTTATCTCACATTATCTCTCCTTCTCTCCCCCTCTCACCCTCTCTTGCACTCTCTCTCCCTTTCTCTCCTTCTTTCTCTCTCATTATCTCACTCACTCGCTCTCCTTCTCAAGTTCTCTCTGAGTATCACTCTTCTCTCTTGCTCTCTCTCTCCCTCTCTCGTTGTCTCTCAATCTCTCTCTTCTCTTTCACTCTCTCCCTCTCAGTCTCTTTTTTCCCTCTCCCTCTCTCTCTCTCCCTCTCCCACTCTCTCTCTTTCTCTCTCTATTTACTCTTCTTTCTCTCTCACCCTCTCTCTCGCTCTTAACTCTCTCTCACTTCTCTCTCTCTTTCTCTCTGTCTCCTTGTCTTCTCTATCTCTTTCTCTCTCTCTCCTTCTCTTTCTCGTTATCTCTCTCTATCACTATCTCCGCCTTTCTCTCTCTCTCTCACTCTCTTTATCTCTCACTATCACTCTTTCTCTCCCATCTCTCTTCCTCCCTCGCTCTCCCTTTCTCTCTAACTCCTCCTCTCTCTCCCACTCTTTCACGCTCTCGCTCTCCCTCTCAGGTTCTCTCTAAGTATTTCTCTTCTCTCTCGCTCTCTGGATCTCTCCCATTCTCTCTATTTCTCTCTCTTCTCTTTCACTCTCTCCCTTTCAGTCTCTCTTTTCCCTCTCCCTCTCGCTCTCTCACCCTCTCCCTTCTTTCTCACTCTCTCACTGTCTCTCTCGCACGTGACTCTCTCTCTATCTCTCTCTCCCTCTCTCTCTCTTTCTCACTCTCTCTCTATCTCTCTCTCCCTCTCTCTCTTTCTCACTCTCTCTCTCAGTCTCTCTCATTCTCCCTTTCCAGTTCTCTCTCAGTCTATCCCTTTTCTCTCTCCCCCATTCTCTCTCACTCTTTCTCTCTCCCATTCGCTCTCAGTCTCTCTCTTTCCCCGCTCTCACTGTATCTATCTATGTACCTATCTATTTTTCAATCTCCCTCTCCCACTTTCTCTCTCTCTCTCTTTGTCTCTCTATCTATCTATCTCGATCTCTCTCTCTCTCCCTCTCTCTCTCCCACTCTCACCCTCTCTCGCTCTCTCTCTCTCTCATTCCCTCTTAGTCTCTCTCTCTCGTTCTCTTTCACTTTCTATCTTGTCTCTCGTTTTCTCTCTCAATCGTTCTGTCTAAGTCTCTCTCTTCCCTCTTGCTCCCTCGCTCCCTCTCTCTCTCTCCCTCTCTCTCACTTTCTCACACTCTCACTCTCCCACTCTCTCTCCTTCTCTCCCCCTCTCGCGCTCTCTCACTCTCTCTCTCCCTTTCTCTCCTTCTCTCTCTCTCAATCTCTCTCTCGCACTTCTCTCTCTCTCGCTCCCTCTCTCCTTCTCTCTCTCTCTCTCTCACTCTCTCTCGCACCTCTCTCTCTCTCTCTCGCTCCCTCTCTCTCATTCTCTCTCCCTCTCTCTTCTTCTCTCTCTCACTCTCTCCGATTATCACTCCTTCTCTCCCCCTCTCTCTCCCTCTATCCTTTTTTCCCTCTCTCTCTCTCATTTTCTCTAACTCTCTCACTCTCTCGCTCTCCCTCTTCAGTTCTCTCTAAGTCTTTCATTTCTCTCTCTCCCCCATTCTCTCTTAGTCTCTCTCTTCTCTCTCAATCTCTCTGTCCCATTATCTCTCACTCTCTCTCTCTCTTCTCTCTCTTTCACTCTCTCTCTCATTCTCTCTTAGTCTCTTTCTTCTCTCTCGCTCTCTCACACACATACCCTCTCTTCTCTTTGTCGCTCTCAATCTCCCCCCCTCTCTCCCTCTCTCATTCTATCTTTCGCTCTACATCTCTCTCTCTTTACTTATCTCTCTCTACTTCTCTCTATCTATCTATCTATCTATCTCTCTATCTCTCTCGCACTCTTTCTCTCTCCCTCTCTCTCTCTTTTTCTCTTTCTCTCCATGTCACTCTCTCACTCTCTCTCTCTCTATCTATCTCTTTTGGCATCTCTCTTCTCACACTTTCTCTATCTCTGTCTGCTTCTCTTTCTTCTTATCTCTCTCTTTCACTCTCTCCATCTCTGTCTCTTTATCTCACACTATCTCTCCTTCTCTCCCCCTCTCACCCTCTCTCGCACTCTCTCTCCCTTTCTCTCCTTCTCTCTCTCCCATTCTCTCACTCACTCGTTGTCCCTCTCAAGGTCTCTCTGAGTATCACTCTTCTCTCTTGCTCTTTCGCCCTTTCTCGTTCTCTCTCAGTCTATCTCTTCTCTTTCACTCTCTCCCTCTCAGTCTCTTTTTTCCCTCTCCCTCTCTCTCTCACCCTCTCCCACTCTCTCTCTTTCTCTCTCTATTTACTCTTTTAACTCTCTCTCACTCTCTCACCCTCTCTCTCGCTCTTAACTCTCTCTCACTTCTCTGTCTCTATCTCTTTCTCCTTGTCTTCTCTCTCTTTCTCTCTCTCTCCTTCTCTTTCTCGTTATCTCTCTCTATCACTCTCTCCGTCTTTTTCTATCTCTCTCACTCTCTTTATCTCTCACTATCACTCCTTCTCTCCCCGTCTCTCTTCCTCTCTCGCTCTCCCTCTCTCTAACTCTTCCTCTCTCTCCCACTCTTTCACACTCTCGCTGTCCCTCTCAGGTTCTCTCTAAGTATTTCTCTTCGCTCTCGCTCTCTCGATCTCTCTCATTCTCTCTATTTCACTCTCTTCTCTTTCACTCTCTCCCTCTCAGTCTCTCTTTTCCCTCTCCCTCTCGCTCTCTCACCCTCTCCCTTCTCTCTCTCTCACTCTCTCACTGTCTCTCTCGCACGTGACTCTCTCTTTATCTCTTTTTCTCCGTCTCACTCTCTCACCTTCTCTCTCTCCCTCTCTCTGTCTCTCTTCCTCTCTCTATATTTATCTCTTTTGGTATCTCTCTTCTCACTTCCTCACTCCCTCTCTATCTCCTTTCTCACGCTCTCACTCTCTCTCTCATTCTCTCTTAGTCTCTTTCTTCTCTCTTGCTCTCACACACACACACACACTCTCTTCTCTTTGTTGCTCTCTGTCTCCCTCCCTCTCTCCCTCTCTTCCTCTATCTCTTGCTCTATATCTCTCTCTTTCTCTTTATTTGTATCTCTTTATCTACTTTTCTTTATCTCTGTCTATCTATCTGTCTATCTATCTATCTCTCTTTCTATCTATCTATTGATCTCTCTCTATCTCTATCTCGCACTCTTTCTCTCTCCCTCCCTCTATCTTTCTCTCTTTCTCTCCATCTCACTCTCTCACATTTCTCTCTCTCTCTATCTATCTATCTCTTTTGGTATCTCTCTTCTCACTCATTCTCTCTCTCTTTATCTCTCTATCTCTCTCTCTCTTTATCTCTCTCTCTCTTTCTCTCCATCTCACTCTCTCACATTTTCTCCTTATCCTCTCTTTCACTCTCTCCATCTCTCTCTCTCTTTATCTCTCACTATCTTTCTTTCTCTCCCTCTCTCGCTCTCTCTCTCCCTCTCTCTCCCTCTCTCTTCTTCTCTCTCCCCCATTCTCTCACTCTCTCGCTCGCCCTCTCAAGTTCTCTCCGAGTATCTCTCTTCTCTCTCGCTCTCTCTCTCTCTCATTCTCTCTAAATCTCTCTCTTATGTTTCTCTTTCTCCCTCTCAGTCTCTCTTTTCCGTCTCCCTCTCTCTCACCCTCTCCCTCTCTCTTTCTCTTTCTCTCGCTATTTCCTCTTCTCTCTCTCTCTCTCTCACAAAGTTTCTACATCTTTCTCAATTAGTAGAATATCATCAACATAAAGAACTAAGAAAACCAATATCTTGTCTTTGATGTATTTATAAACATAAGTTTCGTCAACATTTTGCTTGAAGCCATATGATTTAAAGGTAAGATTCCAAGATCTATATGCTTGCTAATCCATAAATAGATTTAAGCAACTTGCATACTTTCTGATCTTACCCATTTTCATGAATCATTCTGGTTGCATTATATAGATGTTTTCTTCAAGAGCGACATTCAGAAAAGCTGTCTTGCCATCCATTTTTCATATTTCATAGTCTAAACTAGCGACAATGGACAAAAGGATGCTAATGGATTTCAGCATGGCAACATGGGAGAATGTCTCTTCATAATTGACTCATTCCCTTTGTATATAGCCTTGAAAGTCTCTACTTTCCCATCTACATCTCTTTTCTTCTTGAAGGTCCATTTACATCCAATGGGCCTGACATCTTCAGGCGGATCTATAAGTTCTCAGACAAAATCGAAATACATCGATTTTATTTCCTGGTTCATGGCATTTTACCATTTGTCATTTTCAGGATCATCCATCGCCTCTTTAAAGGTTAATGGATCGACCTTATAAGTGTAAGACACTAGGATATGCCTCTAGTTCACAGCGAATAGGTTTTCTTACAACCCTCCCACTACAACATTGCACTGGGGTTTCCTGAACAAGAATAATGGTTTATGTGGTTTGTCGTTTATCAGTTGATGATGAGGGTAGTGTGATCTCATCAAACGCTAATTCTTCGAGAATTACTTTAATTCGGGGTTTTCTGTTTTCCATATAGTCGTGTTCAAGGAAGGTGGCATTTATCGATACAAACACCTATTTATCCTTATAACTATAAAAGTACCCACCTCTAGTCTCTGAAGCATAGCTAACAAATATACACACTTCAGACATTAAGTCTAACTTTTCATTCTTGGGTCTAAGAATGTGAGCTGCACACCCCCATATATAGAAATGATGCAAACTGGGTTTGGAGTCATTCCATAATCCTAAAGGTGTTTTGCTTACAGACTTAGAAAGTACTACATTCAGAATGTATGTTGCCGTGTGTAATGCATATCCCCAAAAAGTGAGTGGTAGTGATGATAGCTTAACATCGACCTAACCATATCCAATAAGATTTGGTTTCTCCTTTCTGAAATACCATTTTGCTTTGACGTTCCACATGATGTGAGTTGAGATAAGATGCCATGCTCCAGTAGGTGATACTTGAATTCTAAATCCAAGTAATCATTACCTCGATCTGATCGAAGTATTTTCAATGATTTACCTAATTACTTTTCAGCTTCAACTTTGAAGTCTTTAAACTTCCCAAAAGTTTCATACTTTCTATGCATTAGGTAATTATAACAATATCTTGAGTAATCGTCAATAAAAGTGATGAAATACTCATACCCACCTGTAGCTTGTGCATTGATCGGTCCACAGACATCACTATGCACTAGCTCAAGCGGTTCCTTTGCTCTTTTTCCCTTTCCAGTGAAAGTTCTCTTGGTCATTTTACCCTCTAGACATGATTCACAAATAGGAAGAGTTCCAACTTTTAGTTCTCTCAAAGCACCATGCTTTGTTAACATGTTTAACCTATCTACATTAATATGTCCCAACCTAAGATGCTAAAGATGTGGGTTATCATCATTATGAAAAACTCTTTGTCGTTTGTTACTTTTAGATCTTGCTACTTTAAATAATTTAAAATTATTTAACGCGCGTTCAGTCGATCTAAGCATATACATTTCATTCGATATTTTTGCATGACAAATATTGAATCCATTATTAGAAATAATAAACTCATTATTAATTAAAGAAACTTCAAATAACTGTTCATACAATAGAGAAAGAGATCAAATTTCTTGATAATCCAAAGTATAATAAACATCGTTCAAAACTAAATAGTTATTTGTAAAATTAAGACGGACTATTTCCTATGCTTTTGTTGATACGAGCGCACCACTGCAAACTCTCATAATGACCTCTCCCTCAGCCATCTCGCTTGACGAATCAAGCATCTGCAAAGAAGAACATACATGATTAATAGCTCCTGAATCAAGTATCCAGGATGACAAATCATATTCCACTAAACAGGCTTCAAGTACAAGTAAATCATGTTTACCTTTCGTTTTCAGCTCGGAGAGATACTTGTTACAGTGTCTCTTTCAATGACCTTCAACCCCACAATGGAAACATTTTCCTCCGAGTTCGTTGTCAATATTGTTCTTCTTGCCCTCGGTTGACATTTTGGCCTTCTTTTTCATCATTATTCTTGCTTTTGTCCTTACCATTTTTCTTCTTCCTTTTGTTACTACTTGTAATAGAGGCAAAAAGGTTTTGCTCAGTAACATTTATTTCGCCCCCAATGGTAGGCTATGGTAGACATAATAATAACTGAAAAATAAAACATATATAATTCAATATAATTGAAATAAATATCCATAATTCAGAAAGTAAACATGATGCATGAATGTAACATATTTAAACACATAAATTTAGTCTGTCAATGAGACAATTTCATCCTTATCATTTAAAATTTTAAATATCTCATATTTTCTCTTTTAGCAATAAGGTATCGTTAATTTGGTCAAGTCACAATTATCAACTCAAAGCTTAATTGTGATTTTGTGAGTGTAACCCATTATTTCAGATTCCATGACTTGATTTAGAATATGTCGCCTTAGGATTGGTCAAAACTAAACCACATCACTTAATCACATCTTCTTAAGAAGTCCAACCTTCGTATTGATACAGCTTGAAACATTCCTTAAAGGGATGAAAATAAAGCTATCTCGAGACCCTCACTGTACCTCACGGTGTTGTACTAATAATGGAGACCTTACATGGACACGTCAATCTTCTCCCACTCACCATTTTTAGGATAATGTGTTTTTATATTAACTAATCAATTAATTACAAATTAATTACTAGTTAAAAAAATATAACCCTATGATTGTGAAACTAACACTTAATCAAATCTAATTGGTCTAAGTTCATTTAACCTTATAAAGAGCCTAAGTCAAACTTAGGTTAACTTAGAATAGCTAATTAATTACATTCATCAAACTTTAATAAACTCTTTTAATAAAGTTGGTTATCATAAATGTTGCTATACCCCTCAGAGTGATGTGATTAACAAGGTTTAACTAATTAAAACCTAACAGTTTACATGCAATTGATTTATCAAAATAATTCATATAAACATATTAGGACAATACTAATAAATCATTTTTCTAATGATGAGATACATGATTAAATAAAATTATGCGGGGTTTCATGTATTACATGTGATTGACTAATACATGGTCATGTTATCAATCATATCAATAAATAATTATTTAACAATTAAATAAAATAATAATAGACCGAGTGACTATTAGATATTTTTAAATTACAAACATTGAAATAAATGAATAAAATTACAAAGAAGACTTCAAGATTACATATTTCCAAAATATCTCCTTCTCCACCGGATGTTTATCTTCATAATTTTCAAGCTTTGAAGAAAACCCTTTTAATTAAGAAAAGCTATTTTTCTTTATTAAAAATTATCTCTATAATTATCTTTTAAAATTATTGAATTTGACTTAGTAAAAAAATAATTTATTGTCTTAGTCAAACTTAGGTCAAACTCAATCAATTAATTAATATTTAATTTTTCATATAAAAAATAAAAAATAAAAAATATTTTAAAATTAAATTAATTTCAAATTTTAAAAGATAAAAGATAGAGTTAGGGTTTTCATAAAACTCTGTTGTGATAGGGTAAGTTGGTATCAGAGTTTCTGTAAAACTTTCCTAGCATGACAACAATTGCCGTCGATAACAAGACTCTCTCACCACCGCCCATCACCGTTGGCCAATCCTAGCCACTGCCGATCGCCGTTAGCCACTGTCGATCGCCGTTAGCCACCGCTGACCACCACTAGCCACCACTGTCAATCATGGTAGCTCCGCCCCCGGTGTCAATTTTTTGGCAAGCTCCATGCTAGAGCAAATTTTTCCGGCAGTGTCACCGCCGCTAAAATACCGACGGCGCCAGCGCTAGAAGTCCTATTTCCAGTGACGACGCCAAAATCACTAGGAATTATTATTTCTTTTCTTTTTCCTCCACGTTCGTCTCGTGCGTTCTTCGTCTTCTCGTGATATGAATAATTACAATTTAATATTCAAATTAAGATTATAAAAAAATTCCTACGGCCCAAAATGGCTTACACAAGATCTAAGAAAATAATTAAAGAACAAAGCCTAACTCAATAATCATCATACAAATAACGATCCATTATTTAACCATACATTCAAAAAATAAAACCATCCATCCATTCATACATATCAAATATAATATAATATAAATATACCAAGATGCTCTGATACCAATTGTTGAAAAAACAGCGTCAGCATGGTAGAAGTGTGGGGATTTTAAAAATTTACTAAAAAATGAATCTTTTTCGATAAAAGAAAATAAACGCGATGCAATAGTTTCTAAAATAAAATTTTTTATTGAAAAACTATTTTCAATCATGATCTATTATATATTTATATATTAAATCTAATACATACATAGATAGGAGTCATATACATCTTGTACTCTATATCAAGCGTTCTCGTAAACCAATGATCATGCATTCACACGAACAACGGACTTTGAGATCCACAGTAATATCTTTTAAGCCAATCATCAAACATATTAGGACGTGTGTGGGTACTTAGAATAATTCAAAAACACTTTTTTGTCTCTAAATGTACTCAACACATGAGATCTAGAGAATTACTAAAAATTATTAATTTAGTTCGACAATCCTCTAAAAGAATACGATAATTATTCTTTCAGAGTTTTTGATTAACTTTTAATCACAGAGAAAGTTCACCCTGATAGTAACTGTATTCTTAATACTCAACCAACCCTGAGGTCATTAGAATAATATCTATATATTTTTTAGATAATGATATATCATATTTTTAGGGATATACACAAAATAATAATTAATCATAAAATTGACATTACAGTGGGATCCACTGCAATTATTCACAACTATAGTGTCAGACGGCACTGCAGTTGTCGTGAACTAACACAATGCCTCACAACACTATAATATTGCACACCCACTACAGTAGTGCCATGTGACACTCTGATAGTTTATGTCAATCACTAATCAATCTCTGATTCTCAATCAGTGATTGACACGTGACAATTACTATGATTTAAAATTTTATTTTAATCAGATAAATATCCACATATCAATTAACTCAGAATTAACTTATCTGATTATCTTTATCAACTAGCTTATTTGTTAGTTCAAAATAATTGATTTAGTTTATTCAAATTTTGAATTATTATCTAATAATAATTTAATATTATCTAATTTCACAAATTATATATACTATCTCACTTATCAATAATTGGAAAATTAATTGATATAATTATTTTTATATAATTTCAAAAAATTCATATAAATAATTTAATTAATTAGTTCTTAATTAATTAATCACGCTCATAATTATGTATTTTCCCCAAAATAAAATTCTTTTTGCAAGTTAGTCATTTTCTCATGTCCTGAAAAATTCACACCCTAGATTGGTTAGTACATAAGTGACTTGGGGACCATGGACCTATAATCCTAAGCTCTAATAAACCAGATTATTAATGAAACTCTTTAATTAAATAATCTTATTTATTAATTTCATTATTACTCCACTATAAGTATGGAATTGCGCTCTTAAAGATTATAGAATGTATTTACAGAGTATTTTCATGCAGTTCATTGATATAATCATTTCACGTAGTTCTGTCCTCTAATTATTGATTCGTAAATTAGAGTCGGCCAAAATTACCATTTTATCCTTCTAATAATTACCTCTTGATCCTTAAGTTCCATTAATTCACTAGTGAATAGATAATTTATAATCGTATTATAAATTTGAGCTCAATAACTATTTAGTTCCAGAATCAACACTTAAGAGAACCAATATATGATCCGTTAGGAAAGCTTGAATTTTAAATCTTGTAAGATCATGTTCCCAGCCATCCACATCACTGAATCTCCAAAACAAAACTGACTAGCCTATTTTAAAACAAATCTTAATGAGTGAGTAGACATGTATAGGAGTTCATGACTACTCAGAATCTACATATGATCATCATATTGATGTATATTAAATCTTTATGATAAATGGAAAGTTAATAAAGATATTAATTCACATCGGTCCTGTCATATACAATCTTATTTTAGTACTTTCACTAAGATATCTATCTACATCAATGATCCGGATCTAGATCGCATACATTCATAATACTTAATGAACCGTACTAATAACCATTCATTAAAGATTTCATACTTTAATATGTTGCTGAAAATTTTATTCATTATCTATGATTTTAATTCCCTCGTACTAATACAAGATCATACTCTCATTAATGAATATGAAATTTTCAGATATTTATATAAATTATTCAACAATAATTTAAAGATTATAATAAAAATGTAATTCCATTATTTCATATTAAAATGTCAATACACATACTTTGAGGGCATTACCACTAACAGTTACGTCTTCTTGTTCCCGTTTACAAGTATTTCTTGGGAACACGAGAAACAATTTTTTCAACAGCTATTTGACAGGTCGTTGTTAACCTTCTCGTTAAGGATGTTGTTGCCAACCCTTCTGTTGAAGATGTTGTCTCTCATGCAACCATATTCTCTTGCATCTTTTGTTGGGGGTATTGCTCTCAAAACATGTGTATTGACATTTTAATATGAAATTTAATGAAAATACATTATTATTATTATTATTATTATTATTATTATAATTATTTTAAATTATTGTTGAATAAATTATATAAATATCTAAAAACTCCATATTCATTAATGAGACTATGATCTTGTATTAGTACGAAATGATTAAGATCGTAGATAATGAATACAATTATCAGCAATATACTAAAGTATGAAAACTTTAATAAATGGTTGATAGACGGTTCACTAAGCATTATGAATGCATTGATCTAGATTCAGATCATTGATGTAGATAGACATCTTAGTGAAGATACTTTATATAATCAGATTATATATGACAAGACCGATGTGAATTAATATAATTATTAACTTGTTGTTTATCATAAAGATTTAATACACATCAATCTGATGATCATATGCAGATCAGCCTGAATCCTGAGTCGTCATGAACTCCTATACATGTCTATTGGATCTTTTGATTCACTCGTTAATGTTTGTTTGTAAAATATGCTAGTGACTTTTATTTTGAAGATTCAGTTATATGGATGGCTGGGAACATGATCTTACAAGATTTGGAATCCAAGCTTTTTTAACAGATCGTATATTGGTTTCCTTAAGTATTAATTCTAGAAATGAATGGTTATTGAGCTCAAATTTATAATAGATTATAAATTAGTCATTCAATAGTAAATTAATGGTACTGAAGGATCAAGAGGTAATTAAAAGGATAAAATGGTAATTTTGACAAGCTCAAACTTACGAACCAATAATTGTAGGATAGAACTACGTGAAATGATTACATGAGAATACTCTGTAAATATATTCTATAATCTCTAAGAGTGCACTTCCATATTTATAATGTAGCAATAATGGAAATATTAAATAAGATTATTTAATTAAAAAGTTTAATTAATAATCTATTTTATTAGAGTTTAGGATTATAGGTCCATGGTCTCCAAGTCACCTTTGTACTACACAGTCTAGGGTGCGAATATTTCAGGACATGAGAAAAGGATTGACTTGCAAAAGAATTTTATTCTGGGGCAAGTACATAGTTATGAGATAATTATATATAATTAATTAATTAATACTTAATTAATTAAATTATTTATATTATTTTTTAGAAATTATATATAAATAATTATATTGTTTAATTTTCTATTAATCGATAAGTGAGACGGTACATCTAATTTATGAAATTAGATAATATGAAATTATTATTAGATAATAATTTAAAATTTGAATCAACTAAATCTGTTATTTGTGAACTAACAGATAAGCTAGTTGATAGGGATAATCTGATAAGTAAATTTTGAATTAACTGATATGTGGATATTTATCTGATTAAAATAAATATATAATTTACAGTAATTGCCACGTGTCAATCACTTATTCAGAATCAGAGATTGACATGAACTTCTGTAGTGTCACGTGGCATTACAGTAGTGGGCATGCTATACTGTAGTGCCACATTATACCACAATAGTGCCGTGATACACAGTTTCATGAGGCACTATGATGGCTCACAGCAACTGCAGTGCCATGTGACACTGCATTTGTGCACAAATTATAGTGGGTCGTACTGCAATGGTGATTTTGAAATTAAATATTATTTTCAGTTTATCCCTAAAAATATGCTATGTCATTATCTAAAATATATATAGATATTGTTTCAGTGGCCTCAGTGCTGGTTGCACCAGTTGAGAACCGTTGGTCAAAGTGTTGAGACAACAATGAGGGCGAAAACTTTTCCTGTGATTAAAAGTTAATCAAAAACTCTGAAAGAATAATCATCATATTCTCTCAGAGGATTGTCTCACTAAATTAATCATTCTCAGTAAATCTCTAGATCTCAAGTGTTGAGTACATCTAGAGACAAAACAAGTGTTTTTGAATTATTCTACGTGCCCACACACGTCATAGTGTGTTAGAGGATTGGCTTAGAAGATCTTGTTGTGCAGCTTAATGTTCATTGTTCGTGGAAACACATGATCGTTGGTTTACGAGGACGCTTGATATAAACTACAAAAGGTATATAATTCCTATCCATGTATGTCTTAGATTTAATATATAAATATGTAATGGATCCTGATTGAAGAGAGTTTTTCAATAGAAGTTTTTATTTTGGAAACCGGTGCGTTACTTTTATTTTGCTTTATCGAAAAAAATTCATTCTTAATAAATTATTAAAAGCCCCACATTTTCACCGCGCGAGCGCGCGTTTCAAATAAGTAGTATCAGAGCAGTCATTATATATTTTTATATTAAATACTGTTGGGTTATCTTGCATTATTCATAATATATTTGATAGTATGAATGAATGGATTGTTTTGTTTTTGAATATATGGTTAAATAATGGATCGTTAACTGTCTGGTGATTATTGGGATATGCTTTGTTCTTTAATTTTTCCTTAGATCTTGTGTAAGTCATTTTGGGGCGTAGAAGTTTTTTGTAATTTTATTTTGAATATTAAATTGTAATTATTCTGATCACGAGAAGACGAAGAAAGCACGAGATGAACGTGGAGAAAAAATAAAAGAAATAGGAATTCTGGTCCCGGCACCAAAAATAGGATTTTTAACGCTGGCGCCGCTGGAAAAATCAGCTTTGGCGGCGAGCTCCTCGGAAAATTGACACCGGCGGTGGAGGCTAACGGTGGCCGACGGTGGTGGTCAGCAGTGGCTGTGGTTGGCCGGTGGTGATGGACGACGGTGGGTGAGTCCTGTCGTAGGTGGCAACTGTTGTCACAGCTAGGGAAGTTTTGCAGAAACTCTGATACAAACTTACCCTATCACTGTAGAGTTTTATGAAAACCCTAACTCTATCTTTTATCTTTTAAATTTTGAAATTAATGTAATTTTAAAATTAATTATAATTTTAAGTAAACTAAAGATTAATTAATTGATTAGGTTTGACCCAAGTTTGACCAATTCAATAAGTTATTTTTTTGGCTAAGTCAAATTCAATAATTTTAAAAGATAACTATAGCGATAATTTTTAACTAAGAAAAATAGTTTTTACTAATTAAAAGAGTTTTGTTCAAAGCTTGAAGAGTATGAAAATGAAAATATGTAATCTTGAAGTCCTCTTTGTAATTTTATTTTTTTATTTCACTGGTTATAATTTAAAAATACCTAATAGTCACTCAATTTATTATTATTTTATTTAATTGTTAAATAATTTTTTATTTATATGATTAATAACTGACCATGTATTAGTCGGTCACATGCCGTACATGAAACTCCACACAATTTTATTTAATCATACATCTCATCAATAGAAACATGATTTATTAGGATTGTCCTAATATGTTTATATGAATTGTTTTGAGAAATCATTTGCATGTAAACTACTAGGTTTTAATTAGTTAAAACTTGATAATCACATCACTTTAAAGGTTATGGTAACCTTTAGGATAACCAAATTTAGTAAAAGAGTTTTATTAAAGTTTGATGAATGTAATTAATTAGTTATTTTAAGTTCATCTAATTATGACTTAGGCTCTTTAGGAGGTTAAATGAACTTAGACCAATGAGATTAGATTAACTATTAATTTAACATTCATAAGGTTATTATTTTAACTGGTAATTAATTTGAAATTAATTGATTAGTTAAAATAGAAACAAGTTATCCTAAAATAGTCAGTGGGAGAAGGTTAACATGTCAATGTAACCTATGGTCTCCATTATTAGTACAACACCGGGAGGTACATTGAGAGCCTCAAGATGGTTTTGTTTTCATCCACCTAAGAAAGTTTTCGAGGTGTATCAATACCAATGTTAGACTTCTTAGGAAGATAGGACTAAGTGATGTAGTTTAGTTTAGACCGACCCTGAGGCGGTATATTCTAAATCAAGTCATGGAATCTGAAATAATAGGTTACACTCACAAAGTTAAAAGTAAGCTTTGATTGGATAATTGTGACTTGACCAAATAAACGATACCTTATTATTAAAAGAGAAAATATGAGATATTTTAAGTTTTAATTAATAAGGATGAGAATGACTCATAGACAGTCAGAGCATAATATGACTGACCCTAAGACAACACATTAATTGTTAGGTTATTTTATTGTGGATTAGTAAATGTTCAATTTATGTGTTTAATATGTTGCATTCATGCATGTTTTCTTTTTGAATTCTGGATATTTATTTCAATTATATTAAATTATGTATGTTTTATTTTAGGGACAGGTTTGATGCTTGGATTCAATCCATCAACAAAGCGAAGTGCTAAATGGTTGTGAGAATGAATGCTGTTCTGAGAACCAAGCATCAGAGCATGGAGACTGCCTATGAGATTATGGAATCTCTATAGGTGATGTTTGAGCAGCAGCTTGATCAAAGTTTTCATGAGGCTACTAGGAGTTACATGACAACCAAGATAAAGAAATGTACTTTTGTCGGTGAACATGATAAACATAATGCATGAGGCAGAATTACCTAACCATTGATGAATGAACTCAATTCAGCATTATACTTGAATCGTCCACACCTTCTTTTTTTGCAGTCACCATCAACTATGTTATGAATAACTTGCAATTCAACATGACTCAATTGTTGAATGAACTGTAGACTTTTGAGTCACTCGATAAGAGTATGACCAAATAGGGTGAGGCATGTTACCGAGCAAAAATCTTCTTCCACCGTTGTTAAAAGAAACAAGACGAAGAAGATCAATGGTAAGGGAAAAGGTAAGAACAAGAAAGAGAAGAAAGCCAAGCAATCACCGAAAGCCAAGAAGAATAAGAATGACAACAAGCCTAAGGGAAAATGTTTCTATTGTGGGGTTGAAAGTTATTGGAAGAGAAACTGTAACAAGTATCTCTACGAGCTGAAAAAGAAAGGTAAATATGATTTTCTTGTACTTGAAGCTTGTTTCGTGGAATATGATTTGTCATCTTGGATACTGGATTCAGGAGCCACTAACCATATATGTTCTTCTTTGCAGATGCTTGATTCGTCAAAGGAGCTGACTGATGGCAAGGTCATAATAAGAGTTGGCAGTGGTGCGCTCATTTCAGCAAAAGCATTGGGAACAATAAGTCTTAATTTTGGAAATAATTATTTAGTTTTGAATGATGTTTATTATATTCTTAGATTTTTGAGAAATTAGATTTCTCTCTCTTTTTCATGGACAATTATTTGAAGTTTCTTTAATTAATAATGAGTATATTATTTCTAAGAATGGATTCAAAATTTGTCATGCAAAAGTATCGAACATACTGTATATAATTAAACCTACTGAACGCGCATTAAATAATTCTGAATTATTTAAAGTAGTAAAATCTAAAAGTAACAAATGACAAAGAGTTTCTCATGATGATGATAACACATATCTTTGGCATCTTAGGTTGTGACAAATTAATCTAGTTATGTTAAACATGTTAACAAAATATGGTGCTTTGAGAGAATTAAAAGTTGGAACTCTTTCTGTTTGTGAATCCTGTCTACATGGTAAAATGACCAAGAGACATTTCACAGGAAATGACCAAGAGCCAAGGAACTACTTGAGCTAGTGCATAGTGATGTTTGTGCACCGATCAATGTACAAGCTAGAGGTGGGTATGAGTATTTTGTCACTTTTATTGACGATTACTCAAGATATGGTTATACTTACCTAATGCATAGAAATTCTAAAACTTTTGGAAAGTTTAAAGACTTCAAAGCTGAAGCTGAAAAGTAATTAGGTAAATCATTGAAAACCCTTCGATCAGATCGGTGTGGTGAATACTTGGATTTATAATTCATGGATTACTTGTTGGAGAATGGAATCTTATCCAACTCATAGCATTTGGAATGCCACAACAAAATAGTGTTTCAAAAAGGAGAGATTGAACCTTATTGGGTATGGTTAGGTTGATGTTAAGCTACCCACCACTACCACTCACTTTTTGGGGATATGCATTACACACGACAACATACATTTTGAATGTAGTGTCTTCTAAGTCTGTAAGCAAGACACCTTAGGGGTTATGGAATGGCGCCAAACCCAGTTTGTGTCATTTCCCTATATGGGGGTGTCTAGCTCACGTTCTTAGACCCAAGACTGAAAAGTTAGACTCAAGGTCTGAAGTGTGTATATTTGTTTGGCTATACTCTAGAGACTAGAGGTGGGTGTTTTTATAGTCACAATGATCAAAATGTGTTTGAATCGACAAACGCCACCTTCCTTGAACACGACTACATGGAAAACTATAAACCTCAAAGCAAAGTAGTTCTAGAAGAACTAGTGTCTGATGAGATCAGACCACATTCATCATTAATTGATAAATGACAAACCACAGAAACCACTGTTCTTATTCAGGAAACCCTGGTGCAACATCGTAGTGGGAGGGTTGTAAGATAACCTATTTGCTATGAATTAGAGGCGCATGTTCTAGTGTCTGATACTGATGAAGATAACCCATTAACCTTTAAAGAGGTGATGCACGATCCTGAAAATGAGAAATGGAAAGATGCCATGAACTAGGAAACATAATTAATGTATTCCAATTCCATCTGGAAACTTGTAGATCTACCTGAAGAAATCAAGCCCATTGCATGTAAATGGATCTTCAAGAAAAAAGAGGTGTAGATGGGAAAGTAGAGACTTTCAAGGCACGGATGGTAGCTAATGGTTATACATAAAGGGAAGGAGTCGATTATGAAGAGACATTCTCCCTTGTTGCCATGTGAAAACTCATTTTTCATCCTTTTGTCCATTGTTGCTAGTTTAGACTATGAAATATAGCAAATGGACTTCAATACAGCTTTTCTGAATAGCTCTCTTAAAGAAAACATCTATATGATGCAATCAGAAGGGTTCGTGAAAAAGGGGCAAGATCAGAAAGTATATAAAGTTCTTAAATCTCTTTATGGATTAAAGCAAAAATCTAGATCTTGGAATCTTACCTTTGATGAGATTCTTAAATCATATATCTTCGAGCAAAATGTTGATGAAGCCTGTGTTTATAAATACATCAAAGACAAGATATTGGTTTTCTTAATTCTTTATGTTGACGATATTCTACTAATTGAGAATGATGTAGAAACTTTGTCAAAGGTAAATAAGTGGTTGACAGAGAAATTTCAAATGAAAGATTTGGGAGAGGCGAGCTATGTTCTTGGCACTTTCTCAGGCATCTTATATTAATAAGGTGTTGGAGAGATTCTCTACGGAGAATTCCAAGAAAGGTCAACTACCGAATGAAATTGTCCGCTCTAAGGAGCAATGTCCTTAGAATCCTCAGAAGGAGGATGACATGATAAAAGTTCCCTATGCTTCAGCTATTGGTAGTCTCATGTATACCATGTTGTGTACGAGACCAGACATTTGTTATGCAGTGAGAATTGTCAGTTATTATTAATTAAATCCAGGTTTGAAATATTGGATTGCAGTAAAGCACATTTTCAAGTATCTTAGGAGAATAAGAAACTATATGATTTTTTATTCAGGTAGAGACCTGAGCACCACTAGATATACTCATTCTAATTTTCAACCAGACAGAGATAGTTGAAAGTCGACGTCTGGATCAGTATTCACCCTAGGTGGAGGAGTTGTATTATAAATAATGATCACAAGCAAGCTTTTAGAGGTTAATTTTGTTTTTCATTTTTCTCCTTAGTCTAGAACCTCCTAAATTTGAAATAAATAAAACTGTGAATCAAACATAGCCTAAAAACAGTAGAAAGACAAATGTTATAAATTGTGGTGGCTTGCACTAAATAGACTCTTCTAGATCTCCTAGTCTATGTACTATTTATAAGATGAAGGGTTTTTGTTAAACTAGACCCCTAGATAAATTATTTGTAGAATTAGACTCATTTTCTAATTTTTACTTATTCTGACCCCTGACTCACATTCCCTTCATTTTTCTCTCCCCCTGCCCCCCGCCCTGATGCCCTTCTTACACACTGACTCACACACTCTCTTTCTTCATCTTCCATATTCATTTCTTTCTCATTTTTCAGAAACTCATTTTCTCATAAACCCATCTTCAATTTTGATTTCTTCATGCTTGCTTTATGATTTTACAACTTTCTCTTTTTTTTTTGAAAAACTAAGGTTGAGAATTAAAATTGTACTTTTGTTTTTGGAATTTTGGTAAAAAATTGGTGAGAATTTTGATCAAAATTTGGTGAGTTTTGTTAATTTTAGCTTTTGTCCAGATTTGAGAGAGAGAAACCATAGAGAGAGAATGTGTTTTGTTAATTTTAATGGGTTTTGTTAATTTTTGTAGGTTTTATTAATTTTTGTCAACGGATGACTATACTAGCCTCTTGTAGCTATCATGTAGTCTATATGATGGACTACACTGCGTTGTATAGACTACCTGATGGGTACACTGACGTCGTGTAACCATTATGTACCCAGTGTAACCATCCGTTGACAAAATTCCAAAAATAACACAATGTGTTTTGTTAAATTTAGCTTTTGCCCAGATTTGAGAGAGAGAATGAGTTTTGTTAATTTTTGTAGGTTTTGTCAATCTTTGTAGGTTTTGTTAATTTTTGTCAAAAGATGGCTACACTAGCAACGTGTAGACTACAAGAATGGCTACACTAGCAACGTGTAGACTACAAGAATGGCTACACTGGTGTAGCCATTGCGTAGTACTGGATGGCTAAACTGGCGTCGTGTAGCCCTGGTGTAGTCTACACGATGGCTACACGACGCTAGTGTACCCCCATGGTGTAGACTACACGATGGCTACGCACGTCAGTGTACCCAATGTGTGGTCTACACGACGCCCGTGTACTCATCGTGTAGACTACATGATGTAGGAAAGTCTCGACAAAACTCTAACAATACCAAAAGCTGTTGGATCACACAAGATTACTAGAAAAATCCTAAAATTAACAAAGATGAAAAATTATTAAAAAACCCAAAATTACAAACAAAATAACTTTTAGGCCTTCAAAAATTACATGATGCTCATGTACCCATTGTGTAGACATGGCCGAAAATAACACGACGCTAGTGTACCCATCGTGTAGCCTACACGATAGCTACATGATGCTAGTGTGGTCATCCGTTGCTAGTGTGGTCATCCGTTGACAAAAATTAACAAAACCTATAAAAATTAACAAAATCCATTAAAATAAACAAAACTCATTCTTTCTCTTAAATCTGGGTAAAAACTAAATTTAACAAAACCAATTGTGTTGTTTTTGAAATTTTGTCAACGGATGGCTACACTGGGTACACGATGGCTACACGACGCCAGTGTAGCCATCCATTGACAAAAATTAATAAAACCTACAAAAATTAACAAAACTCATTCTCTCTCTACGGTTTCTCCATCTCTCTCAAATCTGGGCAGAAGTTAAAACTAACACAACCCATCAAATTTTGGCTAAAATTCTCACCAATTTTTTGCCAAAATTCCAAAAACAAAAGTACAATTTTAGATCACAACCATAGTTTTTCAAAAAAAAAATTAGAAAGTTGTAAAAACATAAAGCAAATGAAGCATGAAGAAATGAAATATGAAGATGGGTTTATGAGAAAATGAGTTTCTGAAAAATGAGAAAGAGATGAAGAGAAAGAGTGTGAGTGAGTGTGTAAGAAATGCATTAGGGAAAAAAGTGAAGAGAATGTGGATCATAGATCAGAATAAATAAAAATTAAAAAAGAAGTCTGATTATATAAAATGATTTATCAAAAAGTCTAATTTAACAAAGAAAACTTAAGATGAATAAGACTTACATTCTCTTCCATTTAAGTCACTTAAAAGTTTTTGAGAAAAAAAAAAATGAGCAATCAGTCTCATTTTCTTTTCTTAACAAGACATATCAAATGATTTACATTATAGATTACCGTTGATTTTACATCATGGAGGGAGAATTATAATTCTAACAATCAAGTCATTTATGACGTATCAAGAAGAATTACAACCAAGGAAATTCCAATATGAGCAACACAAAACTATCTCGTGCCTAGTTTTATTTGACTAATATTCTAACGAGTAAGCATGCTTGGTCTGGTTCTCTTTTATAGAAATGCATATATGGAAGTGCCTTGTTTGTCAGAGTTGTGATTCTCCTTTGGTGGTGTGCGAGGGATAGTGGCCGATAGGAGGAGCTTTATGTGTCTGACTTTCAGAATTAAACGTCAGGTTTGATCAACGTCTATTGGCAGATCGAGCATGAAAATACCCTAATCTGTTGGTTTTTTTTTCTTTTTAGTGTTGTGCCCTTTTGTTCGTTAGTCGAAATCTCTTTCTTGTTTGTGTTGGTCGAATTTCTGATGAAGAAATCTATGAAAACTTGCTTTGAGCTTATGCATGTCGAATTGGGTGAATATTTCTTTGAGCTTTGTTTCTAACCGTCTTTGATAATTCACTCTATAAACTTGCAGACCGTATGACAATGTCAGCTTTAGATTCCCTGAAGTTTGAACATATTTCTCCCAATCTGCTTTTGTATTTTTCTTAAATCATCTACATTCTCTTATGTTACTCCCTTGAGCTTGATTATTAAAGGATTAGAGATAATATCCTCTTTTGATATAGTAGCTTTTGCTAGATTTTCATGTAGAAAGTTCTAATCTATTTGTGCTTTAAGTTTATAGTTCACTATAATAAAAACGCCAGCCATTCACAAAAGTTTGCATATTCCATTGATATGGTCTTGTAACGCTTTCCTGAGTTCTCCTGGAAATTGGAAAAGCTTCTATGAAGTGCTTTGAGGTCAAGATGATACTCGTTTTCCTTCTTCAGACACATGATCATTCCCCCCACCCCCCCAAATCTCTTGGTTTTTATGTTTGAGTCTCTGTCTATATTCACGTTTGTTGTTTTTTTTTTGTTTAGTATCATTGAAGTTTCGTTAATGCGTGAAAATGTATAGAAGAGGAAAAGCAATTTTTGATTGTCTAGTTATCTGTTTTCAGTAACATTATTATAACTGTCCAAGTTGTTGATAGTAATTTCCACTTGAATTTGATGTGTGGTATGTTTAGACAGCCATTCCTTCAAAGAAATTTAGGAAATTGACTCGACTAAGTCAAATGTCCTCCTCCTGAGCAGACATAAATGTTGCTCTAACTTACATTATCCTTTGATTAAATTGATTTTTCATTTATGTTTATTTTTGGGCTATTTGTGTATTTTTTTTCTTAAGAATTGTCCATTCTTGATGAAAGCTCTAAATATATCTTAAGAACCGCAACAACGAAGCACTAAGTAATGTGTAGCAAACTGTGCAAGAACAAATTGCAGCGTTACAACGGGACGTTGTGAAGATAAGAGCTGAAGCAAGCCAGATAACCGTAGCAAGGGAACGAAAGAATGTAAACCCTCAAGATGGAGAACGGAGAGATCAGGCCGCCAGATAGCCTAACCCATGCACCTTTCAAAACATTCATCGTGACGAATAAGGAGTCAATTAGAGTGATTATGGAAAAGAGCCTAGGGGTGAAAACGGACCAGCGGAGCTGATAACGGAACTGGCAGTTGAGAAGATGATCGAGAGAAAGATGATGGAAATAAAGAAGCTGGGCATCACGGGCATAACAGATCTGGAGATTCTATCTTGATCCCCGTTATGTCCAGAAATCTTGGCTGCCCCTATACCAAAGAAGTTTGTTTCCCCTAAATTCAAATGTTATGAACGAAAAACGGACCATGTAGATCATCTACACCATTTCAGACAAGTGATGTCACTATACTAGCACGCGGATGAACTAATGTGCAGGATGATTTCAACGAGTCTGGATGGCAACACGTTGAAGTGATATCATTCTTTACCCTTTGCTCAATTGATAAGTTCGCTAGAATATCCTCCGTGTTTTTGTAATAGTATTCCACCTACAGGATGGTCATGGAAGACTCATAGTATTTGTTAACAATCGCAATATAGAAAGGTGAATATTTATGAGATTACACTTATCGCTTCAAGGATGAGATGACGAAGGTGGAAAATTACGATGATCGAGTTGCAAGGCTAGCATTCAGACGAAGGTTGGACCCAAACTCGCACTTGTTTGAAGATTCTGTCTAAGAATAAGCCGCTCACGATGGCAGAAACTTTCCTCATAGAACAAACATACATAACCTTGGAGGAAGAAAAGAAGAGCATGCAAAAGTTGATAGAGCAATAGAACTCCAGTCAACAACAAATCGGAGGAATCTCAAGAACAGGGAAGCGCAGAGCCGACAGAACAAAGAGAATGGAAGAGAGAAGGGATAATTCAGAAAAGAAATCAACACCAACTGACTGGGTCCTCCCGAGGAAGAAAGTTTACACTCATTTGACTATACCGGTCAACCAAATCCTTGAGACCATCAAAGATAAGCCTTGAAGAGGCCAGCTATGCTCTCTAGAGAGTCGAATGAAAGAGATAAACATAAGTTTTGCTCTCATCATCGAAGCATAGGTCACTACACCAAGGGCTTCTATCAGTTAAAGGATTATATTGAAAAACTTGTGCAAGATGGGTATTTAAAAGATTTTGTTGCAAGAAAAGATCAACCTACAAAGAACAAAAAGGAAGAGTGCACTGAGGAGAAAGAATTGTTGAGGATCGTTGACACAAATATTTCCCTAACAGAATCTAAGGCACCTCGAGGAAAGAGAGGAAGATCTGCTGCAAAAAACCAACCCTCGAGATGAGCGATGAGACGAAGGAAGCAAACGACGATGTGCCGATCATTTTTTATGTAAGTAACGAACGGTAGGACAGGTATAACGATGCACTAGTGATCACCATTCAGATAAGAAACTATCTGTTGTGAAGGGTTCTCATCGATGAGTGCGTTAACATACTCCACCTTCAACACTTGAGAAGATGGCTATAGACGCACTGAAACTCCGTAGTGCAGGGCAACCGCTCATTAGTTTCAATGTAACCATAACTTACTCTGAGGGGATTTAGTCACTTCCAATGCAGCTGGACCATTTAATGACATCATAGACTTCATGGTAATCGATACTCTGACGCCCTAAAATGTGATTCTAGGAAGAACATGGTGTTGGATCAGATTTTATAATTTGGAAAAAAATGAATGAACCACGAATGGTTCGTGGGTGAAAAATAAAAAAACAATTCACATCATTTAATCATATTAAATATTAAAACCATACTTACGATTATCTATACTTAGTTAAATGTATTCAATAGAGGTAAAAATGATGATTTATATATTATGTTGTATCGGAGAATTTCTGACTTGGTGGAATCCTATTGTATTCTTCGTTCTTTGTATTGGTGGAATCCTATTGTCTTTGTATTCTTCGTTTTTCGTAGAACTCGAATCGGCCTTCACACCAACAACCACTTGTAGGATCTAGAATCATATCTCAATCTGATGTTGATCAAGAATTGAGTGTGGGCTCTCGAAACAACTAGAGAAGAAAAATTAGATTTTCCTTCTCTACTATGTATTTCGGCGGCAACTAGGGGGAGAGAGAGAAACTATGTTCTCTCTGCTATGTGTAATCACACCCTGTGTTAGGGTTAGAGATGCAACCATATTTCCATCCCTTATATAATAATTATGAGATATCAAAAATTCACCCCATAATATTTGCTATTGTAAAAAATTGCATATCTTCCTAGAGTTAATGTTGTGTCCAAATTCATCAATCCAAATTGATATCCATCAATTAATTAATTAATTTTATTTTCTAATTATATAGTAATTAGAAAATAACTAATTAATTAATTTTAACATTAATTATTTGTTCTTCATTGATTAAGTGACAACACCCATCACATGTGTGTTCGGAAAATATACATTGGTCAAAAACACGTTTGCGTCCAATTGGTGTTGTTTTTCATTCCTATCCTTATGAGCTACTCTTGAGACCAAATGGACACACATGAATAAAACTATAAGACTCAAACACTCAACAAATTTATCTCCATAAATTCCTTACCTATTTAATCCTGACATTTTACGACTCCGCTATAGGTTGAATGCCAAATTAAATCTTGATTCATACGCGCTACATTTCTTGTTAGTGCAAGTAAGCTCTTTTATTGCATGGTCCACATAATATTTTAACATATTACCCTTCGTGAATATAAGTAACAAGAGCGGGATCTATAATTACCATTTTCCCCTCTAGGTATTATTTCCTTAACTCTTTTATTGACTATGAAAATGAAAGACGTAACAGTCAATTGTTTCGTATAGTTCACAATATCTTATTTAATGATTCTTTTCATCGAATACTTGGCCAAATTAATATATTCAGACACCCATCAATAAAACATAAGATGATATTGTTACATTTGCATTTTCGCCATGAACTTCCGTATCCGTGAATCACGCAACTCCAACATAGTTGAATCACGATCCCGACAGCCAAGGTATTGTCCGACAATTTGAACTCACTCTTTTGGCATATCAAATATTGTAACTAACTAAGTCAAGTTTCATATTCACCTCAGGATTAAGGTAATTATAAAAATATCCTTATAGGTGTAAGAATTAGATTTAGAACTAGATAAAAAGCTTTACTCTAAACTAATTAATTAGTTGTCTATTCAACCTGTTCCACAGCATGTCTAGGTCAACCGTTAGACTCTCCACTCCCATGCCCCAAGACTGGCATCCTTTAGGTCAACTTATCAGTCATAATCAGACTCGATTGCCCCATCGATCCTGAGACTGTGAATAATATTATGAACTATTTCAGAAGAGTTTGTTTGGAAGACCCCTCTGTCTTTACTCTTCTTACATTGACAATAGTTCCAAGACTTGAGTAAGTAATAAACAAACTTTATTTTTATAGAAAAAACTTTCATTCATTCATTAAATTCAATAATACAAAATGTCAGAGAAGTAACTCAATAATTATAAATAGTTATTACACTATACTTATGGACATAATTCTAATAATCTCCCATTTGGACTAAAGTAGGCATGTACAATCTCGTATCTCCATTCCCTCTAGATGACCATAAAAGATTTTACTACTTAAAGTCGTTGTGAATGGATCTGCCAGGTTGTTGACCGTCGATATGTATGCTACTACAACTTCTCCACGTTGAACAATCTCTCTAATTAGGTGATACATATACTCTATGTGTTTGTATCTTTTGTGGCTCCTTGGTTCCTTCGAATTCACTACAACCCCACTGTTATTGCAATAAAGTGTCATGAGCTTGTCAGCTTCTGCAACAACTTCCATAGTCTTCACGAAATATCTAAACCATACAACCTCCTTTGTAGCTTCTCAAGATGCCCCATATTCAGCTTCCATGATAGAATTAGTAGTGCAAGATTACTTGATACTTCTCCATACAACTGCTCCACCATTCAGGATGAACACCAATCCTGAAGTCGACCTCCTAGAATCCTTATCTGCTTGGAAGTCAGAATCAGTATACCCCATCATATTCATGTCAGCACCTGAATACACAAGCATGTAGTTCCTTGTTCTCCTAAGATACTTAAGGATATGCTTGACTACATTCCAATGCTCGATTCTATGATTAGATTGGAAAAGACTCACCACACCCACCACGTGACAAATATCTAGCCTAGTGCAAAGCATCATATACATGAGACTTCCTACGGTTGAGGCATAGGGAATATTTCTCATGTTTTCCTCTTCTTGAGGAGTTTTGGGAGACTGCTCCTTGGAGAGGCTGGCTCCTTGCCTGAAAGGAAGATATCCCTTCTTGGAGCCTTGTATATTGGAACGATCCATCACCTGCTCAATATAAGATTCTTGAGACAGTGCCAATTGTCTATTCTTCCGATCCTGAAATATTTGAATACCTAGGACAAAGATAGCTTCTCCAAGATCCGTCATATTAAATTGCTTTGCAAGCCAAATCTTAACATCAGAAAATTTTCCTACATCATTCCCAATGACCAGAATATCATCCACATACAAAACCAGAAAAACCACCTTTCTTTCATGAATCAGTTTATACACATAGGGTTCATCCACTAACTGCTCATAAATGAATCTGACATTCCACGATCAAGACGCTTGCTTACGTCCATAAATGGACTTCAATAGAACACAAGCCTTGCCATATTGGCCTTTCTTCACAATTGCCATTCAGAAAAGCAAGCTTGACATCCATCTTCCAGGTCTAATAATCGAGGGCAGTAGCAATGGACATGATGATTCAGATGGATTTAAGCATGGCCACTAGTGAAAAGGTATCATCATAGTCAATACCTTCCTTTTGGGTATAGCCCTTGGCTACAAGCGTAGCTTTGGATATCTCCACATTCCCATCAAGACCTCTCTTTTTCTTATAATTCCATTTACACCCTACGGGGTTTACCCCTTCAAGAGGATCTACAATTTTCCCGACTCCGTTCAAGTACATCGATTGTATATCAATGTTCATGGCTTTTTACCATAGATTTGCTTCACGACCAGCCATGGCCTGTGAGTAGGAGACAAGTTCATCTTGATCCTTATATGAGACTACTGTTAAGGCATCTATATAAGACATGTACCTCTCAGGTTATCTCCTAACCCTCCCACTATGTCGAGGCTCAATAGGCTCTGGCTCCTGCTGCGGTTCTTCCATTATTAAATCACAAACAGTTCCTGATTGGGGAGTCGGTGTCCTCCCACTCAATAATTTCACAAGCATAAGAGTACTTCCCAGCTTCACACTTCTTATATAGTCTTCTTCATGAAAACATGCATTCGTGCTAATGAATGTTTTCGTATCAGACATACTATAAAAGACATACCCCTTCATTCCAGTGGGATGTCCAACAAATATGCATAATATGGCGTACCAGGCACAGTCGTTGATGAATCAACTTATCAATTTCAGAACATGTATTGGGCATCCCATATTCTAAGGTGGTTTATGGATGACTTTCGTCCATTCCATCTTTCATATGGCGTACCAGGCACAGTCGTTGATGGAACGTTTTTCAGAATGTATGCTGCTGCTTCCAAGGCATATCCCCAGAATGAATATGGGAGGGATGAGTAACTCATCATGGACTAACCATATCCAGTAGAGTTTGATTCCCTCTCTCTGACACACCATCATGTTCTAGAGTGCCAGGTATTGTGAGCTGAGAAAGAATACCTTCTTCCTTAAGAAAGTCTTTGAACTCTCATAGCAAGTACTCTCCACCACGATCAGATTGTAGCATTTTGATTTATTTCCCTAATTATTTTTCGACCATAACCTTGTATTTTTTGAACTTTTCAAAGGTTTCAGACTTTTGGTGCATTAGATAAACATGTCCAAAACGTGAGTTGTCATCAATGAGCTTACAAAGTACTCATAACCTTCTCTTGCTTGGATATTCAATGACCCACATACATCACTATGTACTAGTTCGAGGCATTGAGTGACTCTTTCACCCTTCACTTAGTTTTTGGAAAAATGGATTTTTCGTTGTTTTTCAAAAATTATAACTCTTTATTAATTTGGGAAAAGTAAGTTTCAAAAATTATAAACTTTTATAAAATTTAAATCCCAATTTAAAATCTATAACTTTTATAAAATGCTCATTATATTTAAACTACACTTCCTGAGCTGATGAAGGAACTACAAGCTGCCGAGACCCCGTTTTTAAAGGGCAAGAGGAAGACTAGAGAGGAAAAATTTATTGAAAGCAAGCCTTCCACCTCTGACGCCAAAAAGAAACTCAGGAGAGGTCCGAAGAAGGCTAAGAAGTAGAACTAAAAAGCTGCAAAATCCAAGGGCACTGCAAAAGTGGACAAGTCGAAAGACAAGTGTCATCATGGTGGAGCCGCTGGTCATTGAAAATGAAAATGCCCAGGTTGTCTCAAGGAGTTGAGATCTTAAGGTATAATACTTATTATTGAGGCCTGTTATGTGGCTGAATCTATTTTTTCTTAGATTATAGACTCTGCAGCAACTAACCATATTTGTTGTTCCCTACAAGAGTTCGAGGAAATCAGAAGGCTTGACGAGGGTGAGTTCAACTTCTGTTGGTGAAATGGAGCACTAGTATCAGTTGCATCATTGGGAACTATTAAATTGTCATTTGATAACAATTTTATGGTTTTACATGATGTTTATTATATCCCAGTTTTGGGAAGAACCTTAGTTCAGTAGCTAGGTTAATTGAGCAATGATTCAATTTTAATTTCATTGAAAAATATATTGGTACTTTTGGAAATGACTGCTTAATTACTACTGCACGCTTGATAAATAAACTGTTTTACGTAATCCCAATAGTTTTAATGATATGTGACACTAAAGTGAATGTTAATTCACAAATGCATAGTAAAAAGTTGAAGTCTGACTCAATCAATCTAACCTATTTGTGACATTTACGCCTTGGGCATATTAGCCTGGACAAGATTAAAATACTTACGAAGGATGGTCCATTGTAAACTTTAAGTGTAGGATCACTACACATATGTGAGTCCTGTATAGAAGGTGAAATGACCAAGAGACCATTTTCAACAAAGGGTAAAAGAGCCACTCAATGCCTCGAACTCATACATAGTGATGTATGTAGGCCAAATACTTTGTAACCTCACTTATGACTACTCACTTTTTGGTCATGTTTATCTAATGCATCAAACGTATGAAGCCTTTAAAGAGTTCAAAGAGTATAAGGCTATGATTGAGAAGTAATTAGAGAAACAAATCAAAACAATACGATCAGATCGTGGTGGATAGTACTTCCTAGGAAAGTTTGAAGACTTTCTTAAGAAAAAATGTATTCTTTCTTAGCTTACAACACTTGGCACTCCAGAACGAATGGTGTGTCAGAGAGAAGGAATCAAACTCTGATGGATATGGTTAGATCCATGATGAGTTATTCATCCCTCCTGGATTCGTTCTGGGGATATTCCTTAGAAACAACAACATACATTCTAAACCAAGTTCTGTTGAAGATGGTGCCTGGCACACCATATAAAAGATGGAACGGACGTAAGTCGTCAGTTAACCACCTTAGAATGTCGAGGTGGCCAACACATGTTTTGAAACCAAAGACAGACAAGTTGGCTAGTCAATCAGAATTTTGCATGTTTGTAGGATATCCCAAGGGAATGAAGGGATACATCTTTTATAGTTCAGCTGAAAAGAAAACATTAGTTAGCACGGATGCACATTTTCTTGAGGAAGACTTATAAGAAGTTTGAAGTCGAGAAGCACTCTTATACTAGAGGAATTATTGAGTGGGAGGACACTGACTCACCAATCAGGAACTTTTTCTGATTCAACAATGGAAGAATCACAAGAGGGGCCAAAGCCTATGGAGCCTCGACGTAGTGGGAGGGTTGTGAGACAACCTGACAAGTACATGTCTTATGGAGATGTCTTAACAACAGTCTCAGATAAGGATCATGATGAACCTGTCTCCTACTCTAAAGCCATGGTTGGTCTTGAAGCAAATCTATGGAAAGAAGCCATGAACATTGAGATACAATCGATGTACCAGTAGGATGTAATTAGATTTATAAGAAAAATAGAGGACCAGATGAGAATGTGGATACATTCAAAGCTAGGCTAGTAGCCAAGGGCTATACCCGAAATGAAGGAATAGACTATAAGGATACCTTCTTGTTGGTAACCATGGTTAAATCCATCCAAATTCTCCTGTCCATTGTTACTACCCTCGATTATGAAATCTGCCAGATGGACGTCAAGACTGCTTTTCTGAATGAAAATATTGAATAGCACATTTATATGGCTCAACCAGATGGGTTCATGAAAAAAGGCCAAGAGGGTAAGGTTTGTGACCTGTTGAAGTCCATTTATGGACTTGAGCAAACGTCACAGTCGTGGAATATTAGATTCGACAAAACTGTCATGAACTTTGGTTTTGAACAGTTAGTGGATGAACCCTGTGTGTATAAGGTGATACATGAAGGAAAAGTGGTTTTTCTAGTCCAGTATGTATCTCTACTCATTAGGAATGATGTAGGAAAATTATCTGATGTCAAGATTTGGCTTGCAAATAAATTTGATATAAAAGATCATGGGGAAGCTGCATTTATCTTAGGTATTCATATCTTTCGAGATAGGAAGAACATACAATTTGTAGTCTCAAGCATCTTATATTGATAAGGTGATGGATTACTTCAGTATGCAAGACTCCAAGAAGGGATATCTTCCTTTCAGACATGGAGTAAGTCTCTCCAAGGAGCAGTCTCCCAAAACTCATCCACAAGAAAAAGACATGAGAAAGATTCTCTATGTCTCACCCGTAGGAAGTCTCATGTATGGTATGCTTTACACTAGGCCAGACATTTACTCTGCCAGAGGCGTGGTGATTCATTTCCAATCAAATCATGGAATGCCGTCAAGCATATCCTTAAGTATCTTAGGAGAACAAAGAACTACATGCTTGTGTATTCAGATATTGACCTGAATATGACGGGGTAAACTGGTTCTGATTTTCAAGCAGACAAGGATTCTAGGAGGTCCACTTAAGGATCAGTGTTCATCCTGAACGATGGAGCAGTTGTATGGAGAAGTATCAAGGAATTTTGCATTGTTGATTCTACCATGGAAGCTGAATATGTGCAGCTTGTGAAGCTTCTAAGGAGACTGTATGGCTTAGAAAGTTTTTGAAGACTTTGGAAGTTGTTCCAGAAGCTGACAAGCGCAAAGTTGAAGGAATCAAGGAGCCACAAAAGATTCAAACACATAGAGCGTATGTATCACCTAATTAGAGAGATAGTTCAGTGTGGATATGTTGTAGTAACACACATATCGACGTCAACAACCTGGCAGATCCATTCACGAAGACATTAAGTAGTAAAATTTTTTATGGTCATCTGGAGGGCATGGGGATACGAGATTGTACACGCCTACTTTAGTCCAAGCGGGAGATTGTTGGAATTATGTCCATAAAGTAGGGAGTAATAACTATATATGAGTATTTAGTTATTTCTCAGACATTTTGTGTTACTGAATTTAATTAATAAATAAAAGTTTTCCTTTAATTAAAGTGTGTTTATAATTTACTCAAGTCTTTAAACTATTATCAACATAAGAAGAGTAAAGACAGAGGGACCTTCTAGATAAACTCTTCTAAAATAGGTCAGACTGGCAATCGAATCTGATTATAACTATTAAATTGAACCAATGGATGCCAGTCTTGAAACATGAGAGTGTAGACTAAAACAGTTAACCTAAACGTGTTATGGAACATGTTGAATAGACCAATAACAAATTAGTTTAGAGCAAAAAGAATTTACCTAGTTCTAAATCTAATTGTTACACCTTAAGGATATTTTCATAATTACCTTAATCCTGAGATGAATACGTAGCTTGACTTAGTTACTTGCGATATTTGATATGTCAAATGAGTGAGTTCGAATTTATAGTCAATATCTCAGGGGATTGTAATTCAATTATGTTGGAGTTACGTGATTCACTGATATGAAAATTCATGGTTAGATTGCAAAAACAACAATATCACCTTATGCTTTATTGATGGGTGTGTGAATAAATAAACCGGGTCTGGTATTTAGTGATTTGAGTCATTGATTAAGACTTGTGAATTGTATGAGACAATTCACTCTAATGTCTTTCTTATTCACAGTCAATAACTGAGTTAAGGAAATAATAATAAGGGGGTAAAATTGTAATTTTACATCCTCGCTCTTGTTGTTGATATTCACGTTGGTAATAGTTAAAATATTCCGTTGACCGTGAAATAAAAGAGTTTATTTATACCAACAGAAAATATAGCGCGCATGAATAGAGAGTTGATTCGACATCGAACATATAGTGGAGTCGTACAATCTCAGGATTAAATAAGTCACAAATTTATAAAGATAAATTCACCAGGTATTTGAATCATATAACTTTATTCATGTGAGTCCATTCGGTCTCAGAAATAGCTCATGAAAATATGAATAGAAGAAACGATATAAGTTAGACCAAAATGTATTTTGATGCCAATGTGTATATCCTACACTCATTAGAGGTGGGTGTTGTCACTTGATTAGTTAAGTGTGATTAATTGTATTAAAATGAATTAATTTATTATTTCTAATGATTGGGTAATTAATTATTTAATTGATAGAGATAAATTAGATTTATCAATTGGATTGATGAATTTCGGTACAACACAAATTCTAAGAGGATATATACAAAAGTCGGCCATGGTGGTTATTTTGGAGTTAATTTTTGGAAATTTGAAATACAGGGATACATTTACAAATGTCTATAATATATAACTATATATATTCGATAGTAATTTTATTGTCACACGAATTGTATTAGATACAACACAACTCTAGAACACAGTGATTGATATTGATCAATACAGTGTGTAATTACACAACATGAGAAAAAGACTTTTCTCCCTCCCCCCACATGTTGCCGCTGAATTTCAAATTGAAGGAAGAAAATTTTAATTTTTCTTATTCAATCGTTTTGAGAGCCCACACTTAGTTCTTAAACAAATTCTCAAGAGACGCATTTCTGAAATTAACCAGTGGTTATGGCTGTGAAGAAAATTTTGGGAAATTGGTTCTTGAAGATCGTAATTAGATTTTGGTTCTTAAAGATCAAGCTTAAAGATTTGGATCTTGAAGTTTGAAGAACGCGAATAACAAATTCAAGGATTTCACTAATTTAGAAAATCTTTGATACATCGCAAATGTGAAAATCGCTTCAACCTTTTTCTATTCGTTTAAATATCTTATATGCATGATCGTTTGTTGTTTTGATTTTTAATTATTCAATTCGATTAAATAAGTTTTAGAAAAAAAATTGATATTCCACCCACGAATCGTTCGCAATTCAAACTTGTTTTGCTTTAATTTTAAAACCATTGATCTAACATATTTTGAGATAATGTGTCTTTATATTAACTAATAATTAATTCCAAATGAATTACAAGTTTAAATAATGAACCTATGAATGTTAACATAAAAATTAATCCAATCTCATTGGTCTAAGTTCATTTAACATTCTAAAGAGCCTAAGTCAAACCTAGGTGAACTTAGATTAACTAATTAATTACATTCATCAAACTTTAATAAAACTCTTTTATTAAAGTTGGTTATCCTAAAGGTGCTATAGCCATTAGAGTGGTGTGATTACTAAATTTTAACTAATTAAAACTTAGCAGTTTACATGCAAATGATTTCTCAAAATAATTCATATAAATATATTAGGATAATCTTAATAAATCATGTTTCTACTAATGAGATACATGATTAAATAAAATTGTGTGGGGTATCATGTATGGTATGTGATCGACGAATGAATGATCATGATATCAATCATATCAATAAATAATTATTTAATAATTAAATAAAAAATAATGGACCGAGTGACTATTGAGTATTTCTAAATTACAACCATTGAAAAAAAGAAATAAAATTATAAAGCGGACTTCAATATTACATATCTCTAAAAAATCTCCTTCTCCACCTGATGTCCATCTTCATAATTTTCAAGCTTTGAACAAAACCCTTTTAATTAGGAAAAACTATTTTTATCAATTAAAAATTATCTGTATAATTATCTTTTAAATTTATTGAATTGGACTTAGTAAAAAAATAAAATATTGACTTGGTCAAACTTTGGTTAAACCCATCAATTAATTAATCTTTAATTTTTATAAAATATATAATTAGTAATTGATTTTAAAATTACATTAATTTCAAAATTTAAAAGATAAAAGATAGAGTTAAGATTTTCATAAAACTCTGCAGTGATATGGTATGTTGGTATCAGGGTTTCTGCGAAACTTTTCTAGCTATGATAACAGTTACCACTGGCGACAAGACTCTCCCACCGACACCAGCCGTCCACCACATCTGGCCGCCGACCGTCAGTCACTGGAAAAGTTTTTTGGAAATTTTGTCAACCTATAAGGGTATTTTCATAATTACCTTAAACCTGAGGTGAATACGAAACTTGAATAAGTTAGTTACAATCTTTGATATGTCAAATGAATGAGTTCAAATTGTCAGACAATACCTCGGTTGTTGGGATCGTGATTCAACTATGTTGGAGTTACATGATTCACCTATATAGAAATTTATAGTTGTAAAGGATTTTTTCGGTATAAAGAATCCTCTATGAATAAATAATAAAGATCATAATTTAAAGAGAGAATGAGAGAATAAAGACACTATCATTTACGTGAAAAACCTTTAAAGGGAAGAAAAACCACGGGAGGATTGTTGATATTCACTTATGTAATGAATTTTACATAGTTGTTGATGAGAGAATAGAGAAACTGCAGTGCTTTAGTTGAGGTTTTCTTAGAACTTTTTTTTTTCTTTCTACATGAACCTATACTTATAAGCCTTATAATAATAATAATCATAAAGATAAAGAGGGATAATCACACCCCCTACGTTTTCAGCTGATGGGGTATTCTTCCTTTCCCTTTCTCATTTCCCATCTGTCTCGCTCAGCTGCCAATTTAATCACAAACACTTGATGATTTCTTTGTTTCTGAGTCCATCAGTCAGAACCACTTGGTGGCGTGCCAATCTGTCTTGTCCGGGTCACTTCATCTTACCCAATCAATTACGGCCACTTGATTGTCATTGATAGAGTTTCTCCCGTTTCTTTATTTATCTTTTCCTTCTCTCGTGCGTTAAGATCCTATGTTCATTGGTGGAATTGTTCCCGTTTCCCTTGCTACGGACTCATTGGTACAACTTCTCCTGTTTCCTTTTTTCTTTTCTCATTTTGTTTTTTTCCTTTGTATTTGTGCTTCGATCAATGAGAATCACCTTGTTTGCAAAAATTTTCTTCTATTGAACTCCCTTTTTGTTGTATTTCATTCTTTCCTCAAACACTCTAGCAAAATTTTGGAGGTCCAGATCTGTTCCCGTACCAACTTTAAGCTGTCAATGAAATCCGTGCTCAGATACTTCAAAATTTTTTGCCTCCCAGTTCTCTTGGAAATAGCTATTTTATTTTGTGAAATTTGTTCCCGAGGATAAGACTTTAATTTTTTTATGATATACATGCTTCCTCAAGAACTAAGGTTCAAATAAAGAACCATGACACTGTCTTCATTCTGAGAGAAGGAATTTACAAACTGACATTTTCTTTTGAGAACATGTATGTAGACATTCACATGGACTTAGGCTCCTTCCTTTGAACCATGACTCCATTTTGATTTCCTTCTGAGAACGGCGTACATAGATGCTCCCAAGGACTTAGGATCTTTTAGTGGAAGCATGGCCCCATTTTAATTTCCTTCTAAGAACGGCGTACGTAGACGCTCCTAAGGGCCTAGGCTCTTTCAGCGGAACCATGACCCAATTTTAATTTCCTTTTGAGAACGGCGTACGATAGATACTCCAAAGGACTTAGGCTCCTTCAGTGGAACCATGGCCCCATTTTCATTTCCTTCTGAGAATGGCGTACGTAGATGTTCCAAAGGACTTAGGCTCATTTAGTGGAACCATGGCCCCGTTTTAATTTCCTTCTGAGAATGGCGTACATAGCCGCTCCCAATGACTTAGGCTCCTTCAATGGAACCATGGCCCCGTTTTAATTTCCTTCTGAGAGTAGAACCTATGAATTCCCTCTCGCAAGGACTTATGCCCTTGTTTCCTTATGAGAGTAAGACTTATGCACTGCCCCTCCCAATGACTTACCCCCTTAGTTCCTCCTGAGAGTAGGACTTATGAACTGCCCCTCTCAAGGACTTACACCCTTAGTTCCTTTTGAGAGTAGGACTTCTAAAATTCCCCTCCCAAGGACTTATTCCCTTAGTCCCTTCTGAAAGTAGGACTTATGAACTGCCCCTCCCAAGGATTTACGCCTTTAGTTCATTCTGAGAGTAGAACTTATGAATTTCCCCTCCCAAGAACTTACGTCCTTAGTTCCTTCTAAGAGTAGGACTGACGTCCTTAGTTCCTTCTGAGAGTAGGACTGACGCCCTTAGTTCCTTCTGAGAGTAGGACTGACGCCCTTAGTTAGTTCCTTCTGAGAGTAGGACTGACGCCCTTAGTTCCTTCTGAGAGTAGGACTGACGCCCTTAGTTCCTTCCGAGAGTAGGACTAATGCCCTTAGTTCCTTCCGAGAGTAGGAATTATGAATTTCACTTCCCAAGGACTTACGCCCATAGTTCTATTGTGGAAGAAGAGAGAGAGTTGATAGCTTGCATGTTATCCCTCACAAGTCTTGATTGAGATATGTATCTGATGATATAAGATTCGTCGTGTATTCGGCATTCAAAAAATACAGTTTAATTTTCAAAGTTGATCGTTCTACATAATCTGCTTTCATTAGTAGTCTTCATGAATATTGTCATAACTTTTTCTCAAGAGCTCCAAATCAAGTTTTTCCTTAACAGTACTAAAGAAAAGTATCATAACTTTTGATTGAGAGCTCCGAATTGATTTCCGTAAAATTATAAAAAAGTAGACTTCCGTATCTTTTTAGTGATATAAGAATTGCCATGTAGTTGGCTTCCAATAAATAGAGTTTAATTTCTAAAGCTTATAGTTCTACATAATCTATATGAAAACCACCATAAAATTCTCCGTCATCAAGATAATTTCATCCGCCATCAAGATAATTTCATCCTCCATCAAAGATAATTCCTTCCCCGCTATCAAGACTTTTTCCGTTCTCAAGGATTTCCCTTTCTTAGGACTTTTCCCGTTCTCTGGACTTTCCCATTCTTGAGACTTTTTACATTCTCTGGACTTTCCTGTTCTCGAGACTTTTCCCATTCTCGAGAATTTTCAAGTTCTAATAATTTTTCCCATTTTTGAGATTTTTCCTATTCTCGAGACTTTTCCCATTCTCAAGTCATTTCAACTCAAAACTTTAAATCAAATTAGAATTAAAAATCAAAACTTTGTTTATCACGAGTCAAATAAGTTCTCTCCTCCTCTTTGTAGAAGTTGATAATGATGAAAGAAATAAGCCAATCGAATATACAAGGAACGAGTTTACCATTTTTTGTTATGTGTCCAGTTTTGTACTTGTTGTCATTCCCATCTCTGCTCCCAACCCATTGTCGTTTCTGTTCCCGCTTTCATTGTTGATGGGGCGTTTGAGGTGGGTTTTGGCATTTTGGGAGGGATTTCTCGAGCTTTTCTCTCACTCTCAATGACAGCACCAAAATGCAAAATATTTTTTCAATATGGAGAACCCTCTACAAATAAATAATAAAGATCATAATTTAAAGAGAGAATGAGACATTAAAGAGAGAATAAAGACACCACCATTTACGTGGGAAACCCTTAAAGGAAAGAAAAACCATGAGAAGATTGTTAATATTCACTTATGTAAATGATTTTATATAGTTGTTGATTAGAGAAGAGAGGAAGGGTAGTGCCTTTAGTTGAAATAAAATATTAATTATTAATTGAAGGAGAGAGTGATTGATAAGGTAATTATTTCTACTGTAATTTGTAGATTAGTGATTGATAAGGTGATTATTTCCCTTATAGGTATTTGTAATTACATAATAGTATTACATATTTGAAAGTAGTTAACTACATAATAGTAATACATATTTACACAATTATTACTGTAATTGAAGATGAGTGATTGATAAAATAATGATACTCTCATCGATTTCTACTGTAATTGAAGATGAGTGATGGATAAGGTAATTAATTACATAGTAAATATATATTAACAATCAATAAAAATTTAGTAAATATATATTAACTCTTGATTTACAGTAGAAATCAGTGGTAACCCTTCATCTTCTCTAGTGACTTTTGGGTTGAAAGAGAGAGAGAGAATGATACATTAATTGAAGAGGAGAGAGAGAGAGTGCTACTCCGTTTAGGTGTTAGAGAGAGAGAGGGAGGGAGAGAGAGTGATATAGAGAGACATACAGAGAGAGAGAGACACTGAGAGAGAGGTAGAGATAGAGACATTAATTGAAGGAGAGAGATATTGGTAAATAATAATTAATATTTTAATTTTATTAACAAATTAAATATAAAATATTTAGTTAATGTTTTATGATATGAGAAGGAGTGATTGATAAGGTAAATAATAATAATTTAATTAAAATATTAATTATTAATTGAAGGAGATAATAATTGATAAGGTAATTATTTCTACTGAAATTTGTAGATTAGTGATTGATAAGGTGATAATTTCCCTTATATGGTATTTTGTAATTACATATTTAAAAGTAATTAACTACATATTTACACAATTACTACTGTAATTGAAGATGAGTGATTGATAAAATAATGATACTCTCGCCAATTTCTACTTCAATTGAAGATGAGTGATGGATAAGGTAATTAAATTACATAGTAAGTATATATTAACAATCAATAAAAATTGAGCAAATATATATTAACTTTTGATTTACAGTAGAAATCAGTGGTAACCCTTCATCTTCTCTAGTGACTTTTGGGTTGAAAGAGAGAGAGAGAGAATGATACATTAATTGAAGAGGAGAGAGAGAGACTGCTACTCCTTTTAGGCATTAGAGAGAGAGAGAGGGAGGGAGAGAGAGAGATATAGAGAGACATACATAGAGAGAGAGACAAAGAGAGAGAGGTAGAGAGAGAGAGACATTAATTGAAGGAGAGAGATATTGGTAAATAATAATTAATATTTTAATTTTATTAAAAAATTAAATATAAAATATTTAGTTAATGTTTATGAGAAGGAGTGATTGATAAGGTAAATAATAATAATTTAATTAAAAGATTAATTATTAATTGAAGGAGATAGTGATTGATAAGATAATTGTTTCTACTGTAATTTGTAGATTAGTGATTGATAAGGTGATTATTTCCCTTATATGGTATTTTGTAATTACATAATAGTATTACATATTTAAAAGTAATTAACTACATAATAGTAATACATATTTACACAATTACTACTGTAATTGAAGATGAGTGATTAATAAAATAATGATACTCTCACCAATTTCTACTGTAATTGTAGATGAGTGATGGATAAGGTAATTAATTACATAGTAAATATATATTAACAATCAATAAAATTTGAGTAAATATATATTAACTCTTGATTTACAGGAGAAATTAGTGGTAACCATTCATCTTCTCTAGTGACTTTTGGGTTGAAAGAGAGAGAGAATGATAAATTAATTGAAGAGGAGAGAGAGAAAGTGCTACTCCTTTTAGGTGTTAGAGAGAGAGAGAGGGAGATATATATAGAGAGAGTACCACTATTATTCAGAGAGAGAAAAATTAGTTGAAGTAGAGAGTGGTAAATAATAATTAATATTTTGATTTTACTAAAAAATTAAATATAAAATATTTAGTTAATGTTTTATTAACTAAACCCTAAAAACCTTAAACCCCCAAACCCACACATTATCTCACTTTCTCGACCTCTCTCTCTGTCTCTTTGTCACTCTCTTTCTTTCTTTAAACACACTATTTCTCTCTCTCACTGTCCATCGCTCTCTCTCAGTGGCCATCTCTCTGTCTTTCACGCACTCTCACTCTTACACACACTCTCTCTCACTCACTCACTCCCTCTCTCTCTTTCTCATTCTATCGCATTCTCTCTCTCACTCTGTCTCTCTCACTCTCTCTCCCTCTATTTCTCTCTCACCCACACTCTCTCACTCTCTCTCTCTCTCACTCTCTCTCACTGTCTCTCTCTCATTCACTCACACTCTCCCTATCACTCTCTCTTCTCTCTCTCCCGCACTCTCTCACACACACTCCTCTCTTTATCTCTCTCTCTCTCTGTTTCTCTATTTCTCTATTTCTCTCTTTCTCTCTTTCTCTCTTTCCCTTTTTCTCTCACTCTCTATCAGTATCTCTCTCTCCCCCTCTCTCTTTTACACACACACACTATCTCTCTTTCTCTCTCACTCTCTTTCTTTATTCTCTCTCTATCCTACCGTCGCTTTCTCTCCCTCCCTCTCTCATCTCTTTCTTTTTCTGTAACTCTCTCTCCCTCTCTCCCCCTCTCTATCTCCTCACACTCTCTCTCAAAATCTCTCTCTCTTCTATCTCTCTCTATCTTGTTCTCTCTCGCTCTCTATCACCCTCTCTCTATCACTCTCTCTCGCTCTCTCTCTCTCTCTCTCTCACACACACACACATTATCTCACTTTCTCTCCCCCTCTCTCTATCTCTTTGTCACTCTCTTTCTTTTTTTAAACACACACTCTCTCTCACTCACTCACTGTCTTTCTTTCTCTCTCCCCTCTCTCATTTTCCCTCTCTCACCTTCTCTCTCACACTCTCTCTATCTCTCTCCCTCTCACTCACCCTCACTCTCTCTCTCTTTCTCTTCCCTCATTCTCTCCCTCTCTCCCCCCCTCTCTCTCTCTTTCACACACACACACACACTATCTCTCTTTCTCTCTCACTCTCTTTCTTTCTTCTCTCTCTCTCTCTATCCTACTCTCACTTTCTCTCCCTCTCTCCCTCTCTATCTCCTTACACTCTCTCTTAAAATCTCTCTCTCTCACTCTTTTGCTTTCTCTCTCTCTCATTCTCTCACTCTCTCACTCTCTCTTCTCTCACTCTCTTCTATCTCTCTCTATCTTGTTCTCTCTCTCGATCTCTCACTCTCACTTCTCTCTCTCTTCTCTCTTTCTCTCTCTCATTATCTCTCTCTCTATTTCTCTATTTCTCTCTCTCTCTTTCTCTCACTCTCTATCACCCTCTCTCTTTATCACTCTCTCGCTATCTCTCCCTCTCCCTCTCTCTTCCTCCCTCCCTGTTTTCCATCTCTCTCACACACTCTTGTTATCTCTCTTACACTCGCTCTATATCACTCTTTATCTCTCAATCTCTCTTTCTCCCTCTGTCTAACTGCCATGCTCTCTCTCACTCATTCTCTCATTCTCTCACTCTATCTTCCCTCTCTCTCTCACTCCCTCGTTATCAATCTTTCTCTCTCTCCCTCTCCCTCCCACCCTCTCTCTGTCTTCCTCCCTCCCCCTCTCTCCCCCCTCTCTTTCTCTCCCTCTCTCTCCCTCTCACACACACACACATACATTATATCTCTTTCTCTCTCTCTCTCTTTCTCTGACTCTTTCTCACTCTTGTTCTTTTTCCCCCTCTCTCCTCACTCTCTCTCTCTCACTCTCTCACTCTCTCTCACTCACTCACTGTATCTCTCTCTCCCCTCTTTCTGAATTACCTGAAGATAAACATCTAGGAAGAACAATCCAGCACCAAAGTGCTATATATTCTTTAATTAATGGGACATTATATAAATATCTCTTTTAGCCATGTATCTAAAATGCCTGCAAGTGACAGAGTCCTAATATATGCTGGCAGAAATCCACAAGGCTTATGTGGAAATCATACCGGGGGAAGACAGTCTCCCTCTCTCTCTCACTATCTCTATCTCTTTATCTCTCCCTTCCCCTCTCATTATCTCACACTCTCTCTCGTCTCTCTCCTCTCTCTCTCACTCTCCTGCTCTTTATCACACGCACACTCTCTCTCACTTTCTCACTCTTTATGACTCTCTATCTCTCTCTCTCCCTCTCTCTCTCGCTCTCTCTCTTGCTCTATATCACTCCCTCTCACGATCCCTCCCTCGCTCCATCTCTCGCTCTCTCTCTCGCACTCTCTCTCCATCTACCCCCTCTCTCCTCTCACACTCTCCCTCTCTCTCGCACTCTCTCTGTCTTGCTCTCTGTCGCTCCTCCTCTCCTCCTCTCCCCCCTCTCGCTCGCACTCTCTCTCTTCCCCCTCTCTCTTGCACTCTCTCTATCTCTCTATCTCTCTAACTCTCACTCTCTCACTTCCTTTCTCTCTCTCCTATACTCTCTTTCTCCCTCTATCTATCTCCTTCTCTCTCTCTCTCCGTCTCTCTCTCTCCATCTCTCTATCTCTGTATTCCTCTCACTTTCCCTCTCTTTCTTCTCTTTCTCCCCCTCTCTCTCGCTCTCTCTCCATCTACCTCTCTCTCACTCTACCTCTTCCACTCTCTCTCTCTTTGTCTCTCACACTCTCTCTCACTTTCTCACTCTCTCCCTCTCTTCATCTCTCACTCTCCCTCTCTCTCACTTTCTCACTCTCTTGCTCTCTCTGTCACTCTCTCATTCTCTTTCACTCTCTCGCACTCTTTCACTCTCACTCTCTCGTTCTCTTTCTCTCTCACTTTCTCGCTCTCTTTCACTCTCACTCTCTCTCTCTCTGACTCTCTCTCACCCTCGTTCTTTCTTCCCCGCACTCCTCACTCTCTCTCTCTCAATCTCTCACTCTCTCTCAATCTCTCACTCTCTCTCACTCTCCCTCTCTCTCACTCACTCACTATATCTCTCTCTCCCCCCTTTCTCTCGATTGTTCTCTCTCTCGTTCTCTGTCTCTCTCTCTCTCTCTGTCTCTCTCTATCTCTCTCAATTTCTGGCCATCTCTCTTTAACTCTCTTGCTCTTGTTCTCTCACTCTCTCACTCTCTCTGTTCTCTTTCTTCCATGTCTCATACACTCATTATCTCTCTCTCTCTTTTTATCTCTTTCTCCCATTCTCTCTTTCTCTCACTCTCTATCACTCCCTCTCTCTTAATCTCACTCTCCCTCTCTTTCTCTCTCAAGCTCTCTCCCACCTAACTCTCATGCTCTCTCTCTCATTCTCTCACTCTCTCTTATCTCTTTCTCTCTCTTTCCTCTCTCTCTCTCACTCTCTCTCGTTATCTCTCTCTCATTCTCATTCATTATCTCTCCATCCCTCTTCGTCTCTCTCTCTCCATCCCTCTCCCTCTTTCTCTCTCTCTCTCTCTGTCTCTCTTTCCCTCTCTCTCTCGGTCTCTCTCTCCATCTCTCTATCAACTGATATTCATGATGGGTGTTGTGTTAAATATTCTATGGACAATGAAAATAATATAGAGTTTATTTACACTAATAGAAAATGTAGCGCCATGAATTGAGGTTGATTCAGCATTGAACCTATAGAATTTCTGGTATTTGAATCCTAAGCTTTGTTCATGTAGGTTAATTTGGTCTCAGAAATAGCTCAGAGAACAGGAATATAGAAATGATCTAAGTTGGACCAAAATATGTTTTGGTATCAAGGCATATTTCCTACACCTATATGTGATAGGAGATGTCACTTAAGTTAGCTAAGTGTAACTATTGTATTGAATTAATTAATTTATTATTTTTTAATTATTGGATAATTAGTTAAATAAAATAAAATAATTAATTAATTGATAATTATCAATTATATTTATCAATTAGATTGGTGAATTTCAATACAACTACAACTCTATGAGATCATGTAATTTCCGGCAATAATAAGAAATTAAAGAAATTTTTGGAAATTTTATAATATTTGGGTATATTTCTAAATACCGAAAATTACTTTTTGATAAATATCTAGTAGCAATTTGATTGCAAAGAGATAATGAGTATTAGATATGTTGTTGTTATCAACACACAAAAAGGAGAAAAATGTTTTCTCTACTCACTACTATTGCCGCCGAAATTAATCTGAAGAAGGAAAATTTTGTTTTTCTTCTTCAGTCGTTTTGAAAGCCCACACTCAAATTCCTACATAAAATTCTTATGAGATATATTTATGAAATTAATGGGTGGTTGTTGGTGGACTAATTCAGAAATCGTTTGTGGAAGATCAAATTCGTGATTTTGATCTTAAAACTTGAAGAACACGAAGAACGCTCAAGGGAGTTCCACCAGTTCAGAAATTCTCTGATACAGAGTAAAGGTGAAAAATTGTTTTCCCTTAATCTATTCGTTTAAATATCGTATATGCATGATCAAACTAAAATTGATTTTAAATTACTTAATATGATTAAATAAGTTGAATCATTTTTTTTAATATTCTGTCTACGAACCATTCGTAGTTCAAACCTAATTTTTTTTCATTTTTAAAATTGATTGACCCTAGCAATTGGTATCAGAGCGTAGGTTTTAGATTATTCATATACATAATTAAAACAAATGTATCATGAATTTAATGGATATTGGCATATGTTTGTATGGTAGATTCAAAATTATTTTTAATATGTTTTGTGATTGGTCCTGAACTATTGACTTTAGGCATTTTTTATTTAGAATTGATGTACGCCGAATTTGAGGCATAGGAATTTATCTAATTTAATTATTGAAATTGTTGTAAATTTTAAATTCATCATCGCCTCGAAACCTTTGCTGGAAATCACTCAAAACCGCCGCCGAGGAGTCACCAGACAGCCACCGAGAAGACGCCGAGCGCTACTGTTCACTGGCGGTATTGTTCACGCCAGATTGTTCACTGGCGGTACTGTTCACGCCAGATTGTTCACTGGCGGTATTGTTCAATCTGGTACGGTTCACCGATGATACTATTCACCGCTGGTCGTCGATCGCTGCTGCTGTCATGTGTTGTCCCTTGCACGGTAGAGTACTAATCGGATTAGGAAACCTACAAGTTTTGGAAACCCATGGTTTTATGAAACCTAGGGTTTTTGAAATTCAAATTTTGAAATATGATTTCAAAATCAATTTTAGTCCCTTATTTAATTTTAATTTAATTTTGTAAATTTTTCAACACTTGTATAATTGTCATTTATTTTAAAATTGTTTTAAAAATAAATTTACTAATTACTTGGTAATTTATTTATCAAAGTAAAAATATGTTGGAAAATTAAAATATTAAAATTGAAAATTATTTTTAAACATGGGACTAACATTTTATAAAGTTTTACAAAATGGTGGGACAACCTGGAGACGAAGGAGCAACTTGAAACGCCATGGAGATTAGTTCATAAATTAATTTGTAATTTATTTATTATTCTTTTATGGGTTCTAATTAAAAATGAGCCAATAGGAAAGTTAAATTTAAATGTATAATTTAATTTTAATCGTGCATCATTATATAACATGCCATATAGATTAGGGATGCGTTAATATCAAATTGCCATGTAACATGTACATGCATCATTGTAGATTAATTAATAATGATTATTATTTAATTACGATGCGGAATTTATAATGGTTATGATTTTAGCTGGCAGGACGATATAACCCGTTACCTAGCAAAAAGAGAATTACTTGAAGATAAACATCTGGGAAGAAAAATCTAGCAGCAAAGTGCTATATATTCTTTAATTAAGGGGACATAATATAAATATCTTTTTTAGCCCTGTATCTAAAATGCCTGAAAGTGAAAGAGTCCCAATATATGCTGGCAAAAATCCATAAAGGCTTATGTGGAAATCATATCGGGGGAAGACAGTCTCCCTCTCTCTCTCACTATCTCTATCTCTATCTCTTTCTCTCTCCCTTCCCCTCTCATTATCTCACACACACTCTCTCTCCTCCCTCTCTCCTCTATCTCTCTCTCACTCTCTCGCTCTTTATCACTCTCTCTCTCAATCTCTCTCTCTCACTTTCTCACTCTTTAGGACTCTCTTTCTCTCTATCTTTCTCTCCCTCTCTCTCTTGCTCTCTCTCTCTCGCTCTCTATCACTCCCTCTCACTATATCTCCCTCTCTCCATCTCTCGTTCTCTCCCCCTCTCGCTCTCTCTCTTGCACTCTCTCCATCTCCCCCCTCTCTCTCCTCTCGCACTCTCCCTCTCTCTCTCGCACTCTCTCTGTCTTGCTCTCTGTCGCTCCCCCTCTCCCCCCTCTCTCTCGCACTCTCTCTCTCTCACACACTCTCTCTCACCCCTCTCTCGCACCCTCTCCATCTCTCTATCTCTCTAACTTTCACTCTCTCACTTCCATTCTTTCTCCCCTACTCTCTCTCTCCCTCTATCTATCTCCTTCTCTCTCTCTCCTTCTCTCTCTCTCCATCTCTCTATCTCTGTATTCCTCTCTCTCCCTCTCTTTCTTCTCTCTCTCCCCCTCTCTCTCGCTCTCTCTCCATCTACCTCTCTCTCACTCTACCTCTTCCACTCTCTCTCTCTCTTTGTCTCTCACTCTCTCTCTAACTTTCTCACTGTCTCCCTCTCTCCCTCTCTCACTCTCCCCCTCTCTCTCTCTCTCACTTTCTCACTCTCTTGCTCTCTCTCTGTCAATCTCTCATTCTCTTTCACTCTCTCGCTCTCTTTCACTCTCATTCTCTCGTTCTCTTTCTCTCTCACCTTCTCGCTCTCTTTCACTCTGACACTCTCTCTATCTATGTCTCTCTCTCTCTCTCACTTTATTTCTCTCTATCTCCCTCTCTCTTGTTCTCTCTCTCCATCTCACACTTAGACACACTTCTTTACTTTCAAGCTCGCTCACTCTCTCTTACTCTATGACTCTCTCTCTCTGTCACTCTCTCACTCTCTCTCTAACTCTCTCTCCACTCTTTTTCTCACTCTCTCTCCTTCTCTCTCTCTCACTCACTCACTCTCTCTCTCTCTTTTTATATCCCTCACTCTCCCTCTCTCTCTCTCTTCTCTCTCTATCACTCTCTCTCCCTCACACACACCCACACACCCACACACTTCCTCACACTCTCTCTCTCACTCTCTGGCTCTCTCACGTTCTCTCTCTCTTTGTGTGCCTCTATCTCTATTTCCTCCTTCTCTCTTCCTTTCTCTCTCTCTCCCTCTCTTGTTCACTCTTTCCCGTTCTTTCTCTCGCTCTCTCACTCTCTCTCTGTCTCTGTCTATGTGTCTCTCTCTCTCTTATTTTCTCTCTCTCCCTCTCTCTTGTTCTCTCTCGCCATCTCACACTCGCACACACTCCCTTACTTTCAAGCTCACTCTCTCTCTCACTCTCTCACTCTCTCTCTCACTCTCTCAATCTCTCTCTAACTCTATTTCTCTCTCTCTCTCCCTCTCCTTCTCTCACTCTCACTCACTCACTCTCTCTCTCTCACACACAAAAACACACACACTATCTCCCTATATCTCTCTCTTTGTCTCTCTCTCACTCTGTTTCTTTCTTAACACTCTCTCGCTCTCACCCTCACTCTTTCTCTCTCTCTCTCACTCTTTATCTCTCTCTCTTCGCTATCTCTCTCTCACCCTCTGTCTCCCTCCCTCACACACACACATGCTCTCTCTATCTCCCTCTCTCTCTCACGCACTCTTTAACTCTCACTTTATCTCTCCCTCTCTCACTGACTCTCTCTCGTTCTCTCTCTCACCCTCTCACTCATTCTTTATCCCTCTCTCTCTCACACACTCTCTCTCTTTGTCAATCTCTCACTTTCTCACTCACTCTCTCTCACTTTCTCACTCTCCTGCTCTCTCTATCTCTCTCTCGCTCTCTTTCACTCTCACTTTCTCATTCTATTTCTCTCTCATCTCTCTCTCTATCTTGCTCTCTGTCACACACACACAAACACACTGTTTTGGTCTCTCTCTGTCTCTGTTTATGTCTCTCTCTTATTTTCTCCCTCTCCCTCTCTTTTATTCTCTCTCTCCCACTCACACTCACACACACTCCCTCACTTTCTTGTCGCTCTCTCACTCTCACTCTCTCATTCTCTCTCTCTCCTACTCACTCACTCTCTAACTCTCTGACTCTCTCACTCTCTATCTCTCTCATTCTCTCTCCCTCTCTTTTTCACCCTCTCTCTCTCTCTTTCTCTATCTCTCACTCTCCCTCCCCCCCCTCTCTCTCTTGTTCTCGCTCTCTCGCTCCCCCTTGTTTTCTCTCTCTGTCTCTTTCTCTCCCTTCCTCTTTTTCCCTCTCTCTCTCTCTCACACACTTACACATGTGTGCCCACACACACACACACACACACGTGCGCGCGCCCACACCCACACACACACACCCTCACTCTCTCACTCTCTCTCTTACTCTCCCACTGTATCATTCTCTCTCACTCTCTCTCTCTCTCATCTCTCACTCTCTCACTCTCTCACTCTCTTGCTCTCTCTCACAAATACTCTCTCTTGTTATCTCTCTCTCCCTTTCTCTTGTTCTCTCTCTCTCTCACTAACACACACTCTCCACTTCCTCGTTCTCTCTCTCACGCTCTCTCTCATTCTTTGTCCCCCACTTTCTCTTCTCTCTCTCTGTTCTATCTCTCTCTATCTTGTTTTCTCCCTCACTCTCTCACTCTCTCCTCTGTCTCGCACTCTCTCTAACTCTCACTCTCTCACTTCCT